>LDMZ01029728.1:0-10107 GCA_001455285.1 Sphaeromyxa zaharoni | reverse complement strand
ATATATACTGTAGAGTTTTTTCTATCAATATTTATATTTCACAAATAAAAAATAAATATTCATTGAGCAGATATGGTAAAAGCCAAATAATCCGAAAATGTTCAGATTCAATAATTTTATTCGATAGTGAATTTTTCATTTATTAAATGTTTAATTTATAATTTAGCGTAAAAATCCTTCAGTTAGCACTGTACTAATTTAATTTGGGTTCTACCGCTAAAATAAAGAATAATTATAAGTTTTTAATGTAATATCTACTAAAATATGGCAAAACGAATCCCTTTAAGATACGCTTAAATTTCCACCAAAAATAATTTCAACACATAATCTTAACATAATATATAAACATCTCATGATCCATGTTAATGAGAATAGTAGTAGTGTTCAATGGAAACATCTAGGAAACAGACAACCAGGTTCTAACCGTGTTGATTATCTTTTGAAATAAGATTTTTTAACAAGATTTATTTCATTAATATCCCTAAAAACTAAACCCAACTGTCATATATCGTGCAGATCCCCTTTTTAATGGATTTGTTCAGACAAGATATGACGACTAATCTATAACAACGTAATCTAAATTGTAATGGATAAACCCTTGAACATATTTTACGTGAAAATTACTATTTTAATGACATGTAATCTAATTATATTTTTATATTACCAAGCATTTTATTTATTCATTTAAATAAACTATATTTCAACGACTCATATATTTCAAGTAAAAAATTTGAGTTCTTATACAGCTCTTAAAGTACAATTTTATTTTTCCTTATGTTGAAATAAATGAAATAAAACAATAGTCAAGATATAGTTAATTAAAGTTTCTTTTTAAACAAATAAAACTATTGGTATAGAATTCTCTCTCAATTTCAATATTATTAAATAACAAATATATCCTAATAAATGGCTTACCTATCTAATTACGAAATTTTGCATATAATAATAAACACTTCTTATCGATAAAATTTTTAAAAATAAAATTATAGAACCCTATAATTCAGATTTTAAAGTGAAATAAGATTTGATTTTAATGTTCATAATAAAGGTAATATTAAATGAAAAAAGCAAAGAGTTTGCATAAGGAAAGTCCAATTTTATTGATCTGGATATACGATTTCCCGTAAGGTCGAATGGAAATAATTAAAGAACACCGTGTTTTCTCAGCCATTCAAATTCTCCGAGAACGTCATTTAAAAAAGTCTTAAGCTATTCCGTCGTCATAAATAGAATTTGCATTATTTATTTGTTAAATTTTATATTTGAGAGCATTCAAAGCACTCTCCGATACATTAGTGTACAAAATCCTTGTTAGGATTAATGAACTTTACAGAATTGTTTCTGTTCCTTTTATATATAAAATAGATAAGTTAGGTCAAGTGAGATACAATCTATATATATTATTGATTCTGATTTTATATGCATATTTTTAATACTGAAATAACATAAATATCTAAATCAGAAACTTATGTTAAAAGTATCCAAGCCTGCAGCGGATGGTCTACCTCATCAACCTTCAAGGCCTCAGTTGTATTTTACCTTTCCATACTTAGCTTTGTTTATTTTTATAATAATCAATCATCTCCAATAATGATAATATCAAAACCTAGACTACCAGAAATAATTTGCATAAATGCATTAAAATTTCCGAATAGTTTTGCCAGTAAAAACTACATATGATTAAACCCGGCAGTTTATTTGTTCTAACTCCCACAAGTATATTATTTACATGATTTCGTTTACCCTGTGCTGTTTACTGCCATTTGCTGCAGATCAATCTTTTCGGATTTGCTGTGATACAATCTCTATCAATTAATATTTTATCAGTATGACTAATTCAAAATAAATTATATAATTGATAACTTCAAAGATTGTAGGTACAAAACTTAAACTAGTTGGATTTCGCATTAATTTATAGCCAAACAATTCAGTTCTTATCCCAGAGGGCGTCAAACTGAAACACAGTGTGGCTTGACTTAGATGAGTCAGCTCGAAGGTTTCGGATAGATAAAATTCCGAGGATGCATGATATGCGTAAGATATTTGATTGCGTTTATTCTAAAATGGGAGTAGTTTGGAGGTAAGCTACATTTTACTAAGCCATTTCAAAATATATAGAACACATTTAAGGATTTTTTTCCGATTCCAAACAAAGAAAGACCTAAATGCTCAGTAGCTAGTCTCAACCATTTCATAATATCAAAAAATATTTATTGGGCTTTATTAGTCAAATTTATATCGCAATCAAGTTTTTGCATCATGCTTCTCTATTTTAGTTACAAACTCCAAATATATAATCGATACAAAATTTTCAAAATATAAAAAAGGTTTTGTTTATATATATATATCTATATCTATTTATTATTCTTTCAGAGAATATCATTTAAGACCTAACCCTAAAAACGAGAGATCAAGTACATTAGATCTTTTTTAAAAGAAAAGTAGAGTATTCATGAAAATTATTCGACTGGTTTAATGACTTCATAAAAAATGAATGATCTTTGCTTGTTTTCAAATTTTAATTAAACCTTTAACTATTTCAAAGCAATCTTTGCAAAAATCGAATCTCTAGATGAACCATCTAATAAAAAAGAAATGCTTTCAGTGATGATAACAAACATCTGATTTAAATTTTATATTCATAAATTATGTTTCATGTTATCCATTATTCATTTATTTATAATAAAAAATATATATTCTTTGTGACAATAACGTTATTTATGTACTTAATATTTTTCAAAAAAATTATTTTTATTATGCCGTGATGCATGGTAGGAACTTTCAAAACAATATTGGCAATAATTTCAATAAAATATATCCACTGTTCGATGTTAAAATAAGTCGAACTGTTCCTGCCCAAAAGCATCCAGATCATTGAAATAAAATTATGATTGGTTGCTAATTGCTTCGAGTTGTATGCGCATAACCATACCAAATTGTCTTGAAAGGAAAAGATACAGTCCATAGTCGTTTAGAACAATTCATGTGATATAATGTTTCAATGAAGTTAGCTATTTCTAGGTACTCTCAAGTGATTGAACACCATCAGTTAGGGGTCAAGAGAAATATTAATTTGTTTAAGGCAGGGAATGCTCAAATTATTATTGATGCAATTATTTAGAAAATCCCGTCTATTCTTTGCAGATTTCCTCGTTCTAAACCGTACAGAAAAAAACATTATTGACTTTAATCATTTTTGGAATGACTAAAAAAAATTATCGTGATACATATATAATTTGACATTTTTATCGGTGGTATATTTTCCGAAATTGAAATCCGTTATCACTAGATAATGCAAATGGAATTGGTCATTTTTTGCTTAAAAGACATTTTTTTCCACTATGTATAATCTCTATGAAACTCAATTGATTAGATGTAAAAACGTCAAATCCAATATTTGCATCGGATAATTAACTGCCTAACCCGTCGGTGTAATGAAGGAATAATGAAAAATATTTCAAATGCAGTTATAAATTTAAAATTTCTTACACAAGTGATTTCTGGCAAGCTCTGGCGGTGACTGTAAAAATAAAATCGTCGGTTATTGGTTTCTCAAGTTCAACAGCTAATATCAGGGTAAAACAGTTTAAAAGTGCATTACGAGGGTATATCGCATTTCCTTTGAAAACATCCTTCCCCATTATCAGTCCGTTTCTCTTTTAAATATTTCCCAACTGGGATTTCCGAAGATTAAAAGAACCAGTATAAATTATATTGCGGGCGGCGAAAATTATCGTTTCATGTTCTTAAACGCAAGGCCAATTCATAATGGTCTAATCCGATTTTTGTATTTGAGCATTCAGTTTCTTTAGGACGTTTATAAAATTTTATAGTATTATTTCTTTAATTTATTGTGTTTAAAACCTAATGTGCTTGCATTACATTTTATTATTGTTCCCTTTTTTAATTTTTTGATCAGGAAAAATGAGCTGATTATCCAGGCTAATGCTCCAGAAAAGCATCATACGTTTTTGTTACATTTTATAATTCGATTAATATATGTAATAATAGGTATCATAGAACAGTATTGATTTTGGCGAGTGGTAAAATGTAGAAACTCGTAGTAACTCAACAATATGCTAAACGAATTCTCTACTAATATTATGCGTTAAATGATGTATTTAATTTATCATTTTGTGGTGATATAATTCAGCACTTAAATATATATTCAACCACAGGATGGCTCGTGCTGAAGGTTTTTTTCCGTCCTTTTAGTAGTGGCCTCATTATTTTGTATGGAGACAAATTATAGCTGCCTTGCACTAACTGTTTGTTTTATCTCTTTATTCAATTATTTTGATAATTTTTCCTATAAAAAACAACAAGATTTGGCCGAATTTTTGTTAGGAATTAGACCTTCGTAACATCGTGGATTTTTTACAAATGTTTGGTATTACGCTTACGTTGATATGGTACTCTAGAGGTCATTTCCCTAGATTATGGTTAATCAGTAAAAAAACGACTTTGAAATAAAATATACTTTAAAAATGGAGTGTAAAAGCGACAATTAGGTAAAAATTCGAGGTTTTGGCTTCTGTCCTGCTCATTATCTTTGCACCATGACTAATCTGGTAATACCGATATGTAAAGGCACTGGATTTTTAAAGTTGGGAATATTATGTTTTCAATAAAGTTAATCATATTTATTGTACTTAATCGAATAAAATACAAAATACTCCACTATTATTGACCTATACAGATTAAAATTTTCTAGGAAATAACTACAACAAAAGTTGCCAAGACAGCTTTTCATAAATATCTCATGTCCTTTATCGCACCCTCTTCGTTAGATCAAGAGCTGGTAACCGCTTAATAAAAAGAGTGGGAACTAAAGTTTTTTTTAGGAAATTCGTTCAAACTTAGCACTTTTTTTAAAAAATCCTTTGTTATGTATTCATCCTAATACATAATATGAATTAAATGGAAGATTCATATAAATGAAGTTATAATTCAAATGAAAGGTCCTGTTGTTTAATAATATTTCTAGAATTAATAGCGAAGATCTCAATTTTTCGTACCTGAATCTAATTTAGAATATAATTTTTTATATATCACTGTTAGAACCAACATGAAGGTATCCTCGCAGTTATATTTTTGTATTAACAAAAATTCATCATATTAAGAATAAAAAATTGAAAATAGAGATCATAAATAATCACCGCTTATTCGATTCTTTTTACATTTCATTGTAGGGCTTTCGATAAATTGATCTCGTCCCTAATTGATTTTCATCCACACAATTCATACTAAAAAAGTGACATTCATGATAAAATTTATAATTATACATAATTATATAGATATTTAATTAAAAATTTGTAATAAAATTTATGATCTATTATGTGCTCTAAATAACCTTAACATATAGAAAATATTGACAAAGACATTCACCATGAATAAGTGAAACAAGATATATTTACTCTTAATATTTGTATTTTTTCAAAACAAAACAGGTTGTAGTTATAATGCCTACTATAGACTGAGGATAATCTTACGGATTTAGTTGATAAAAATAATGCTATAAAAATTAAAAACATAATATTTTTTAATTAAAATAAACAAGAGATTTATATTCTCAAATAGTAAATCTTTATATATAATTAAATCTTTTTCAATAAGTCTTGTTATGTTATATATGTCCATACGTTATACAACATTTATACCATCATTTTAGTTTCATAAATTTATAATTATACCCAAAATGTGTATATTCCATGTTTTTTGAATCCTTTACACACTTTAATTTGAAAAAATTTCAGTTCGTTATAGTTTCACTTAGGATTCAACAGTCTTATGAAATGATTTTTTTAATTTTCGTTAGAAAAATATTTTTATATGATATATGGCTGTATGTTAACTATTTATATAATTAATACAGGTAAAATTTTCCAAATATATAGAACGTATGAATGTATTAAACAACATATCCTAAAGAAGTGTAAAGTTGAAAAACAATAAAATAATATATCTGCGAAATCGCATATTTTAAATTATTGAAATGTTTAAATTACATGATAATCAATTTTTCCATAATATATACTGAAACTTGGTCTATTTTAAAATAGAAATTTCCTATCATGGAAAATCTGGAATGGATTTACCGATTCGAGGCAACTGAATCATACAATCTAGAAGATTATTACATTTTTTTAGATATATTTTTAAAAAAAAACTTATACTACTCTGCGTTCAACTAATTCTTGTTATTTCGTATTGAAAATCGTCATAGCAACATTTATTAAAAAAAATCTAAATAAAAGGTATGGGGGTTAATAGATCATTAAGAAGTGAAAACGTAACGAATATTTTAAGAGTTAAATATATTAACATCAAATATTTAATTCTACACTTAAAAAACTTTTGAAACTTGTTTCTTTTAAGAGAGGGGGCCCTTTTGATTTGAGTTATAAAAATCATTATTGGATAAATATTAACATTTATTAACAACTCTAAATTGAAAAAAATAGCTTATTTAATTTAAAAACAAAGATTAATTTCCATAATTTTAAGATGTTCAGCAAATAATTCTATCAATAAACTCTTAAATATAAAAAAATGAGTTTATCAAGTTCTTGCAAGTATCAATGAGCTGAATTATATTTATTTTTATCATAAAATTTTTTTTTACGCCAGTAATCATTATTCCCATGGCATTAAATCGAAAATATTTTTAATATAAAGTTGGATTAGTTTTTAAATAAAAATGTTGAAACGAGAATAAGCAAAGTAACTTGGAAAAATGTAAATATAACCATAATATTTATGAAAAATATCCGACTCATCCGTTTTAATAAATCGATAATTTTAGATTTTCAAAATAGCTACAGAATCATCTATTAGTATAGATCCTCTTTCTGAATTAATGGAAAAAAATATGCTTATATTCAAAAAATGTTAAGCATCATTAGAAAGTTTGTATTATACATAATAATTCCTGAATTAATAATATAAGCAAGGTCGAATAGAGGAAGATTCGATGTGTTTTGCTAAGATAGGAATAAATTTATATAAAAGAATTTTTCGATACTAAACTTCATCAAGTTTTTTTTTAAGGAAATAAAGGAGTTATTAAGTAATCCATCTAAACAAGGAACTGACCAGACATTTTGCAAAGAAATAATGAGAGAAATTAAATCCCTACATAATGGAAACCCAAAAGAATGTTTAATTTTGCTACCGGCTTATCATTTATTTATTAATAATTACTCATATCATTATAAAAATTTTTATATGAAGGATATTTTTAAGGTAGTAAAAATTCTTTTAGGAAATACAATAAATTTTGAAAATAATTGTATTTTTTTTGGAAATAAGATCGACTAAATGCTATGTAACTTTAAAATGTTGCAGTGAGAAATGCTCTAAAGCAAATGATCTTTCCCAAAATTTTCAGACACAAAAGTATATAAAAATTCATTAAATAAGTTGCCATATATTATTAAAGCAATTGCCATAAAGGAGTTTATGTAACTTTCCTTCAAGTTGAAAATATGTAAAATAATCCTTAATCAGGAATAAAATGTATTTTAAAGATCACTAAGCCAAAGATGTATCATTTATAGCTCGATAGGTCATCCTCAATGTTACCTTCCTAATCTATAGTTTGTAAAAATGAGAGTTAAGACTATGCTACCTTAAATTAGTTATTTTTTATGTATATAAATAGTAGGATTGGTTCATTTAATTTATTTTAATTCATTTAGTAATGTATAAGAATGAATGAGGGAGCTATCATTGATTCAGATCTATTAATCTTTTTCATCGGGATCATCTTTGTCCATTTATGAGTAAAGCCTTATTTTATCCAGGTTTCTTATCATATTTTTGAAGCACCTGTGCTTAAAGTATATTCTTGTTATAAGTTAAAAAATATTGAAAAAATGGAGTTTAATACAAGAATTTATATTTCATAAAAATTAAAAAATTAAATTTTTCTATGATATGACTTAAAAAAAATACTTTTATTACACCTTTCCTTAACTTTAATTAGGTAGCCAATTTTTACATATATATGAGCCCTCGTATTAGAGAGAGTTGATTTAAAACTTTATCCATAATTTTTTCACTTTATCTTCACAAAAAAATTTTAAGCCATGCTATTAAAAATTGATTAATTTCCCCATGTTAATTGTAAACTCCAAATATATACACAAATTTTCTATTAAATGTTTACTCAATTTTTGAGGTAAAAATTTATAAAATGTACCAAAAAATATTTGAATTTACGAATATTCTGAATTTAAATAAGGAATCAATCATTTAAGAATATGGGTACGTATATGTTTGTTATTATGATTTACGCGGATACAATAAAAAAAGAAAATTTGAGTCTATTTATAATTATTTTTCTTTGTACTGGCAGAGATGCTTTGTTTGTTCAACAAACAATCAACAACTCACTCGGAATCATATATATATATATACACATTCTTAATGTTACTATGATATAATTTCTCTAGATGTAGATTCGACTAACGTTACTATACTTTGTGTTGAATGAAAAAAAATTGGATTATCACAACGCAAATATATTATCATCAATGACATTGAAAAAAATACCCTCGTTTTAATTAAGTATAATTAGACATAAATCATAATTTACATAAAATTCTTTTAAATATTTAACTTCAATTATTTTTAAATACAACCGGTATAATGCATGTAAACGGAAATTTCACCATTTTTTTTTGACACGAGACATAACTGTACTGTGGAACTAATCTTAAATCTTTGTGCTTATTTTCATATTTTGATCAGATTTGCTACGAGGATTATGAACAAACAGGAACTCTTTGATAAGAAAAAAATGATAGAAAGGGTTTTTTTCGCTTTATTTCTGAAGCAAACACATCCCAAATACCTGAAACAAGCTTATTTATTTAATAGTCTAAGTTTTATATGTGTATCAATATTTCATCAGCGTTTAAATTTTAAGTGTTATTATGGACTTCAACACTCTTATCATGAAACTGTAAAATGAAATACAAACTGAAGGGGGAAATATAACTTATTCAAAGCACATTTTGTAATATATGTTTAGAATGGTTTAAATCACTTTATCAGATATGATTGAAACCCACAGATACAAGGTTAAGAACTTTGGATATCGCAAAATGACAAGATCAATTTTGAGGTACATCACACTTTTTTCAGTTTGATTTAAAAGATGATTAATATAATTTTAAAAATGCAAAAAGAATTTTGAAAATATATCTGGATTAGAATTAGTCAAAAATTAAATAAAATATAACTCATTTTTAAGGAAAAATTGTTGATCCCTTTCTGTTATTTTAAAGATTGTCAATTTTTTTAAATTTAGTGAAATGATATGTCGGATTGAGCTTAATTTCAGTGTAAATTTAATACAATAGTAAATATTAAAAACTTTTTAATTACTCCACATAAATATGTAAAAAAAATCTTTAAACAATTTCGATCAGTCACAAATTTAAAAATATCAATATTTTAACACTATTTAAAAAATTTTTTTCATTAGAACTTAAAATTCAAAATAATACTTATTATTCTCAATAATTAAAATTATTTTTCAAAGATGTTATGTTTCTGATGCTGTTATCTATGGATTGTAACAATGTTGTTTCTGCGTAAACACAAACAATTTTAAATATTTAAATTAATTTTATTGATAACGAGGCATTAAGTACATCGTAATTAACTTTAGTTTCAGTTTCCTAACAAAAATAAATTTATAAATTATTAGGTGTAAAGTAATAAATATGCAAAATTTATTATTATCGACACGTTTTAATGCAATGAAACCTAGATGATGATATATAATTTGAAGCATACTTGGAAAAGTTAAAACAGGAAAAATCAATTTTTCATCAAAAAATAAATCGTCTAGTCCGTGACTAGAGGCTATAAATAGTTACAATGATTATTTAAGAATATATTTTATGATCTTTCCAGAAGTTAATATTTAATAACAAAATAAGGCTTGGCAATCCTTATTTTGTATATTTTTCTCAATAAAGCTTGAAAAAGAAAACCTGAAAATTTGCTTTATCAAAACAAGATCTTAATGGATAATCTTTTATTTTTTCATCGAGGCAGATCATCTGAAGTGCTAACTGTTAGTAGAACGTCCAA
>LDMZ01029690.1:0-13250 GCA_001455285.1 Sphaeromyxa zaharoni | reverse complement strand
TTTTTATAACCTAATGAATCATCTTTGTTTTTATAATACAAGAACAATTGGTTTTATTTTTATTTAAATTTATATTCAGTCATGTTAATTAAGTGAGCAATTTTGATAGAGAAATCAGTTACGTAATTTTTATTCCAATAATTGGATTGTAACTCTCAGTACTATTATTTCTAAAAATTATTTTTGATTTTATAATTGAATTAAAAGTTTCTTTAGTCAAAATATATTCAGAATTGTTTCTTCAGGTATTAATTAATCTATATCCTGTTAAATTAAATTGGTTATACAATATTTTTATCATTTTTCAATTCATCATTTGGATTTTGTAAGAAAATGTAACTCTTCAGCAGTAATTTCTATTTCCTTATCAATTTCAAAACCAAACTTGTGTTCATCAATATTATCCGTAATGATGAAAAACAAATTATGTAAAGAACTTTTTTTATCATTACTTCTGTAAAAAAAAGTTTATTCATTCTTTGAAAGATACTAATAAACTAAAATATCAAGAAAATTTTGCTGTAAATCTATTTTTGCAAATGTAACAAATCTTTTATTATAAATGAAATAATTAAAACACTCCGTCCTATCTTTTAACAATTGATAAATATTCTTATAGCAAAACAGGATCTTTCAATTCCCAAATTTCGTACAAGGCTATACCTGGATTCATTTGGGTACACAATTAACAATTTTGACCCAATAACAAACAATTTATCTATGAAAATCTTGATATATTTTTCATTTAGTTACTAAAATTTCAATCTTCATAGTTCCCTATTCTATCCATGAATAAAACAAAGATTGACATATCTATTTAAAAATCTCTAAAGCACTCATTATGTGGATGAAGGTGCATAGAAATTCGATCCGGATTCCAGGGAATCAATATGCATGTATTTGAATGTGTTAACTGTAAAAGATTGATTTCTCAAGAAATGAAAGGCGATTTATAAACAGAGGAAGACCAATGCAACAGACAAGAGAATGATTGTTTGAGATAGAGTAAGCTATGAAGGTTTGAAAAATAGATTATTTTTAGTCATCGATATTGTTCTGTCATACCTACTTGATGATATATTAATCAGATGATTAATTCCATAGACATTATTTTATTCGCTTTAAAAGTATCAACGCAGGGAGATAATACCCAAACACATTGCAAGTATTAAAAAGTGGAATAATCATTATGAAAATTAAACCTTCAAGGATGGAAGAAATTGAACAAAACCGAATATGAAAGGTGACTCCTGGAATATTATTTTAAATATTCAAAAAAAAATTTAGTACCACTCCTAGCAATCAGAATCACTGAAAACCTATTGTGGTGCCACACAACGACAATTGGCCTAAAGCAATCATGTTGGGGCGCCAAAGACAAGGGCGTTCCCTATAGAATCCCATGGGTGTGGATATATTTATTTTTCCGTAGTATTTATTTAGTTTTTTAATATATACACGTTAAGCTTTAAAAGGGTTGAATACTTTGATGACGGAAAGACCAAGAAAAAAGGATCAAGGAGACTGGTGCCCCACCTCAACAGCAAGTCGCTCTTCACGGTTCACATTGCGACTGGGGGATACCCGAGAGGGTACCTCACCTATGAAATGGAATTTGTTTTTCACGTTTGCTTGATCATACGATATATTTTTTGTTAAAAAATTTTTATGTTATGGAGGATTTGTGTCACAATCAAATGGCACGCAGAAAATTCGGCAAATAATTTTTTCAATTCTGATTTGTTCTGGTTATTGTCCTTTAAATTAAAGTATAGGATAATTTCTCTCTCTAATAAACAGATAGATACTTAAGATATCAACCTCAAAAACTACATCCCCTTGTGTATTTGTGATTGAATTATTATACACATATCAACGAATTTGACTTTCAAAAATATCAAACAATTGGGGTCAAATTTTGACTAATTGCAACTGTCTCTTTGGGCATCATCACACACTCATGCTGTGAGAATAATCCCTTGTTCTCTATGAAAACTTTTTCATCTTGATTTTTACTATTTCTTAATTTTAATCTAAAAACATATTTTCAAATCAAAAAGGGATAAATTACTAATATCTATAGCAGAACTCACATTAGCAAGAATAGACTATATCACTAACATGGCTTTACAACAGCAAAACTGATTCTCAGGTTGGCGTACTGAAGCGATAAAGCAAAATCGATCTCTGGAACGAATTTCAGGCGCTAATTTTCAAAAACACCGCTCATAACAAAGTACATAAAAAAAATTTGACAATTATCCAATCGATAATGAAATGTTAACAAGATAAAATAAACATCCACTAAGAATACATGAAATAGCAGTATGGCGCATGACTGTTGATATTCCTTTTGTTTTTTGCCACGAAATTTCTTTTTTTCAATAAAATTCCTTTTGAAGAAGTCGCTTTGTTAATTAGTTTTAGTTTTTTTGCTTTTTTGTTGTATAATCACTATTAGATATTACTTTACATAATATTTTAATAGTTTTGTAATGCATACCGTATTATGTTTGAAAAATATACCAAAAGTAAGATTATCGGAGAATGAAATAAGATCTGCATTCTCACAGTATGGAGTAATAAAGAATATTGACGTAGATGTTGAAAATATGGTGGCCAATATTTCATTTAAAACCTTGGTTTGGGTTTAAGCTTATTGTATTAATATTTAAAGAAATCTACAATTGAAGCTTTTAGATCCTGCACAGAAATCTTGAATGTTTTTACTGACGCACAAATTTCACTTGTGATGCAAAATGATCGACAAGATAAATTCAATAACAAAGAACAGCAGCCCATAAAACAAAGCTTTAAATCATCATACATTACTGGGTTATCGAGGCATTCTTCTAGTACAAACGTCCCTGATTATTCTTCAAGATGTTCGTTATTAAACCAAATGTATATAGATGTCATGAAATATATTGCTGACGATTTGAAAACTGTTGGAGTAAAAAAAAGTATTGTTGGAGCACTTTCTAATGACATGTGTCCGGAACGAGAGAGGTGCTTTAGAATCAACACGAAACAAGTGCACTTTTTTGAAACCAAAAAGGCTTTTCCGCAATTAGATGTCCCGGACGAGTGGTTAATGATTAAGGAATATACTCGATCGTCCGCTGATCAGGAGGTCCCTTCCCCTTTCGATCTTAGGACCATCGATGCAATTGTTAGAGTTATGAATCATCTGTGTAAAAATGTTATGAACTCTTCCTATAAAAATACCGGAGTGTGGTTCGATTTTATTTGGAACAGAACTCGTGCAATACGAAAGGAAATTACTCAACTTGAATATTCTTGTGAGAATACAATTGCTGTTGTAGAAAAAATAGCAAGGTAAGTTAAGCCTTTTCTATTCATGATGAATGAAACGATCAATTGCCATTTTTGTTTGTAAAAACTAATTTTTAAAGAGTTATAAATAAGATTTTTTAACCATTCGCTGATTTAAAGTAGTGATACAGTAATAATTTATTAAAGAAGATCAAATGATTATCAGCCATGTGAAGGACCCATTTTTACACTTTTTGTTTCATTGTTACAATAATGGTTTGTTATGCAGGGTTAATTCTAAAATAAATGAAATGGAGAATATATAAGTTACAATAATATAAAACTTTTTATATTATTTTAAATAGTTTAAAATATATTGAGCTTATTTAAAAATTCATTCAAATAATAGGATTTTTTCGTTTAATATTTGTAATTCCTTTTCTTTTATAACATATAAATGGAATAGGCAGAGAGATTTTCTATAATTTTAGAGTATTAAAACATTACAATTTTTGCAAGATTCAACATCGTTTAATTAAAATTGTTGGAACCTCCGTATAAAAGTAATGTGAAATTAGATGCAATATATCCTTTCTCACAATTAAGCAATCAACTTATTTTTAAATCTTATTAGATATTTTAATTTAATGTTTAACACTAGCGTGTCCATTCGTGAATGATTTGGATTGTAAATGTTATAATTGAGGGTAGGCCTGATTCTACTATAGGTAAACTTAATGTAAGCCTATGAGAACTTCTTTTCGATTTACGTCCAAAGATATTTGTCTTTCTTTAAAAAATAACTTTGAACCAAACCTTTGAGTTTGGCTGTAAAAACTCGAAAACATACTTGATATTATTTTCTGTGAAGCGATCATTTTATTCTTGTATCATACCGATGTTGTCAAAAGTGTTACATAGTTACAAATTTGTACCTTTTTATTAATGTGACACTCCTTATTCTTTATTTAATTTATTCCACTAAGAATCCTGATCATTCTTTATGTGTTTACATAATTTGCTTTCTTCTTCTAACTTTTTCCATAGTTATCTATAAATAATTTACTGTTATTGACAACAAAAACGGTAACAATTGTAGACGATATGATAAAAAATTTTGAATATATATTTTTTGTGTAAAACGGATTTTCTTAATATATTTTTCTTAAAAAGGCTTTATAAAGTCTTTCACAATAGGTGAATCATGAAAAATGTTTGCCACATAAATAGTTTGGACGGTTAGAGACCCCATTTGCAGTCAATAACCAGAAAAGATGGAAAACCTTTTATGATCAGTTGATACATCATTATGTACTTAAGTGTTAAGTTTTAGCAAATACATAATATTTATGCTGATTTAGAATATTTAATTAAATTCTTTAAAATAGAAAAAGGGAAAGCATTCATTTTCAATATCAAATAGCAATTGATCGATCAAAATTTCATTAACCATAGAATGTGGTAACTTCTTTATACCTGTAATATATGTATTTTTTTAATAAAGCAATTAATAACGGCATCGCACTAAGTTTGTTTTCTGAATATGAATTAGTAATTCAATTATAAATTTAAAAATAGTTTCTTTTTTTAAATTGAACTATAAGTCTTATTCAAATTAGGTAAGTGGCTAAATTATATTTCTAATCCAGTCACAAGATTTTTCATTTATAATCAACGTCAGCTTGTTGTTTCCTAAAATATTTCACTTAATTTTGATATTATATGTCTCACGTTATGAAAATTAAAATTTTCCTCAGTTGATTCTTATCTTTAAATAAAAATATTTTTCTATTAGGTTTCTGTCAAAAAATTACAGTAAACAGTCATGGTTAATTGGATTGTCATCATTACTTTTCATATTTTTTATTGAGCCTATGACAAATGTGAACTATATAAATCGATCAGACGTGTAACAGTTACAGATCAGCATTATACTATATTCTCAAGTCGTTAATTTATATTTAACTTGTACTAGATTTCATATCTATTCGTCATATTTCCTTAAAGAATTGGAATTTGATCAGTTTGATCCCAGCATTAATGATGAAAATTTAACAAAAACCCTGCAAACGCTTAAAGAACTCTATGATGATTACTATTTTGTAAATGGAAGGCCTTGGAAAAATTCCTCTGAGTTTCGATGCTACGACATTTTGCGAAGTTTTGATAATACCGATACTGGCAATGTAATAAGAACACTTGAAAACGACGTTAACGATTCTGAATGTATTAAGTTTGCGTATGACATAAGGGCCAGCTATATAACTCACTCATTCTCAAAATTCTTCGAGCTCTTTGACAAGTCATCGGTTTTACAGGCTTGTATAATTACTAAATATATCAACAAATTCCGCAAGATAATAGTCAGCTCTATTTTAAAATCGTTTGGAGATAGAATAAATTTTGAATGCAAGCTTTCTGTGATCGCTGCTATAAGAGTTCTTGGTTTTCACAGTATCAACGAACTGCGTGAATTCTGTTCAGTTATTGGAGCTGTTGTTACGGATACAACAGTCGTATTTTCTGGATCCAACAATCATTTTGATTCGTTGGATAAAGCGAAAGTTTTAGCTGAAAAAGTTGTCAGTGATAACTTTAATGGTGATATTGCTTCTTTAATAAATGGCGGGGTTTCTGATGACACAGAAGTGTTACGATCGATTTCCTGTAGTTTTGATAATGAAGACCAGTACACAGGAAGTCACATTGAGGAAATTTCAAAGTATCTTAATAGTGTAAAATCATATTACATGTCTGATGAAATTTCCAATTCTGCTGTATCTGAATCCAAAATTCAAAATTTAATTAACGAATCTCAAAAGAATTATGACTATATAGATCAAAACAGTACTAGAAAACAAAATATGAACCTTATATCTGAAAAATCTGTAGAGAAGGTTTCTGGTGATAGTAATAATTTTAATGATAACGTTGAGATCTCTTTCTTGACCTGTAAGCCTTTTAATTTCCTTGAGCATATGAAAACAGAAAATCAATCAAATTTTGATACACCTCAAAATCAAGCCACTACAAATAACAACGACGAACGCAAAATCTCTAACACCGATCATCATCCGCAACAAGTAAATTCCAGCTTCTCAGTTCCAATCCCATTTAAAAAAAATGAGGTTGTTACCCAAACGGTTCCAAATTTCAACCCGCCTGGCTTAAGTGCTTTTTCTTCTTCCACTCAAAGCCTTGCAGTACCATCTATTGCTCCATGTGTTCAATCTAAATTCTTATCAGATGAGAATTTATTAATGGATGAATCTGAAGAAAACTGTGAACAATGCATTGATTTACATGATAATTCAGGAATGGCTGCAAAAGTGCATTCATTTGTCAGTACTTCAGATTTTCATAAAGTTACTGAATTCAACGTTCCATCAGCTATTGCTAACCATAATAATTCCATACACATGATTGAATCTATGGGGAAGTCACAAAACTCAATTCATATTCCTCCAGGGTTTAATTCAGAAGTTTTATATCCTGGAGTATCATATTCACCACGGTCTCAAGTTAATAGTTCAACCCAACCACTTGAACCGCACTCTGATATTATGTCTTTTGATGCCAAAAATTTTGGCCAATATGAAGAAATAGGAAAGTGTCTTTCTGATTCTTTTATCTCAAATGTAGACAACCCCTATTTGAATCAACAAAGCAAGTCATTTTCTATTAATCGAGAGTTGAGTAATAGTTCTCTAAATTTTAATGAAGTAATGGAATCACCTATTTTTGGAGAAAAAAATATAGAAACAGATGAAAATAATTTGCCAAGTACAAAATCTGGAAAAAATACAAATGATAAAATTTCTGATGAAGTATATAATAAATTGGTGTCGAATATTGTACATAACCATCTACGAAAATGGTGGGTCAAAAATCAAAAGGCAGAAAGAAAAAAATATATACTTGCATTAAAAAAGAATGTCAGTAACTATGTAAATAGGTATTTTATCAAGTATGTGATTTTTAATTGGATTTCTATCTCAGAGGTGGCCAAGGAATCTTCCATCGTGCAAAGTAAAAAAACAAATAAAAGGAAAAGATCTTCAATACTTTCTGATAGCTTGTCTTTCATTACTGCTTCTACTGATAATAAGGTTTATAAACAGGAGTTAACTTTTTGGTGGAATCAAATTTATGATAAAATCACTTTTGACTCTAAGCTAGATAATATATTCCAGACGTATTTTAGTAAAAGTTTAAAGGGCAATAAAACGCTTCCGATCTTTAAGTTGGTTCTTTTCTACGAAGATGAAATTTTAGATATCAATATTAATTCTGGTCCTAATGAAAATTCAATGGCCAAATTTATTTGTAATCAAATAATGATGTTTAACGTTGATGATCCGTCACTAAATTTTCTTCATGGTATAGATGATTCAGATCGTATCGTCATGGTTAAAAATGGCTTTGGAATTTGTATTAGGGCAGCTCCGTTGTCATCTCTTAAATCAAATGATAACATATTTCATTCCAAAATTGTTGGTGCTGGCGCTTTAATTTTTGTACTAAGTAGCAAAACTGCCTGTCAATTTAATCAGAAGATAAGCTGTCAGATTAAAATTTTAAGGGACCTTGAAATATGCCATAAGAACCTTACAACCGAATTGTTGGTTATATCACAAGATTCTTTAGAATTAACTGAAGGCTTACCAAAAAAATACTCAGTTTTATCTCCTTCTTGTGATATAAGTATTTTTCAAGAAACCATCTTAAAAATTTTCCAAAATCTTCTATGCTGCTACCCGAAATATGTTAGTTTTAGTAAGATTAATTGTTCCATAATTATGCAACCGGAACTCAATTCCTTTGTACTTAAAGTAATAGAAGATCTACCCCAAGAAGCCCTTGACCTTAGATACATTTTAAAGACCTCGATCTTATTCTATAACACTGCAAACGATTTAATCAAGTTAATTTCTTGTAAATTCAATAGTAATTATTTTAAATATAAAATTTCACCGGAACTTCTCTGTCATGAAAACGCTTCTACAATATGCGGACTTCCACCCTATGGTTGGAACGACCCTTGTATGTTGCGACAATATAGGAAAATAATTAAGCTATTATGCCTGCCTCCTCCCCCAAAGTCTTACGTATTGAAGAATGAACATGAAGCATATCTCGAAGCTAGAAATTTTGTAAGTATTTATTTGAATAAAGTAGATATTTATCCTGGAGATGATTATTACGATGAATCTTTAGAAAGATGTCTTAATCGAACTACAAGAGTTTTAATGAGTCGTCGCTGCATTATTATTATGCCAATATTGGTAAGGAATTGCCTTGAATTTATGTTATCACACCTCTCTAAAGTACCTAATAAATTTCTTGACTCGCCTGTGTGGTGCCCTACTTGTTTGGTCGGAACATTTGATTTTTTTCATTCATACCCCCAGAGCTTTGGACAGCTGACAAACCATTTAAATAACATTAAATATCAAGGTTCAGAAGGAGAAAGTTTAAAGAAAAATATTGAAAATGTAATGCTTAACACTCCAAGCTATCGTATATCCCTTCTTTCTACCGAACCTGATCCTACTTAATAAATATTTTGAACTCCTTTATTTACTATAGACGATTTTTAGTTGTAAATAGTTGAAGTAATTTTTATAAACTGTTTTGTTTTTTCTTCTCAATAGTCTGTATGTTAAGATATAAATGATTTAAGAGAGATTTAAAGATCTTTAAATAATTTTTTCTAATGCTTTTGACCCTATCAAACGAGTCCTCAAAGTTTTGGATTAAGCGGTCTCCCGAAAAATTTAGTGGGAACAGGTCATCTCAATAATTATCTTAGGAATTATTGCGATATAAAAAGCTTTATTTCATATGCATTATTACTATATTTTGTAGAAATATTTTCTTATCAAAATTCTAAAGGCAATAATTCTTTGATTTTTTAATTTTTTGTTTTTCCAATGTTTGAACTGATTCTACAGTCTGTGATAGCGCTAATGATACTAAAATGTTATGTAATCAACATTTGAGTCAAGTACATATTGTAATCCATAACGAAATTTTGGTAAATAGATTTTATATCCTGTATTCGTATAGTTTTAATGGAAATATGCTATTTGATATCATACATAAGTAATAATCATTTGCTATTCTTAAGCTGGATTTTACCCGTTTTTATCTATTTTATTACAGATTATGTGGAATTTTAGTTCTTTAAATTAATTAGTAACTAAAATGTATGAGACGTATTTCAAATCTATGCATTATAAATACTTAAATAGTGAATAAATTAATAAAAAGCAAGCTTTGATAGAGAAAGGAGCAGTAATAAGTATATTGAAAAAATATAAGACCTTTCATTCAGTATTTCATAGAATGACAGAAAATATTTTTATAGGCTAGTTCATATATTGCATATTAATTTTTTCAATTAATAAAATGTAAAAATATAGGGAACTGTATAACTTTAACACATAAAATATTCTAATAATCATTCTTCATATCGAAAAATATGTTATGTACTTTACTTATTAAATTATTTTTCGTTAAAAGGAGCAGCAGCTCATTACTAAAAACAGTGGTATTTCTACCCTGTGTTAAGGCCGTTCTTAGCATTTTTTAAATAATGAGACAAAGTATCATATGTATATATCCAGATGACCAAAGAGTTCAACTCTCCCACCCATCATAGGAACTAGTCACCACTTATAAAGTTCAAATTTTTTAACGCAATTAATCTTTCTATATACTTCTCTGCTGTAGTGTGTTAACAGAGGGTATATATTAAAAATTTTATTAATTGTGTCGAGGCAATATATTTCTAAAACATTTTTTCTTATATAAGAGCATTTTATTGAAATCACTCTATTGGTAAGGTTTTTTCCTTATTTAATTCACATATATAAAACTAGTAATTAAATGGTACCTAATTTGATAGTGCTGTTCTAATTAATTCCCAAGAATAAAATGAGATATCTTCTTAGTTTAATATTTTCAGCTTAAAATAATGAACGGCTTATTCCTCCACAGAGTATCTCTATCCCCTACCACTTGAGAGGATGCCTTTAGTGTGGGCTTGAGATGCAACCGTAAAAGTTATCCGTCACAATTTGTGGTTTTGTATCAGGCTTTTTATTCCTCTGATTTTAATTTAGGGTGTAAAACCATAGGATTAAATAATTTCACTAGTCATGAAGCATTAATATATAGAAGCTATTCAAGTGAAATTAACATAAAAATCTCAATGCATCCAGAAAAAAATGAAACTTTTAACCTTAAAACCTTTACCTAATGTTATATATATATAAAAATACAGATAATTCGAGACGTTTTGTAAGAGACAGAATCATTGGAGGGATGTCATATATTAACTAATTAAGGCAAAATGCAAATTTTTATAACAAAATATAAAAAAGATATTAAAATAAATTCCTCATGGTTTTCATTCTATATTATTGTAACTCACTGCCCTTCTTACATCGAATAGTTACTAAAAATTAGTATTCAGCCAGATTCCACAAAATCAGAAAATGGCGAACATTAAATGCATTGCTTTAGTTCTGTTTATGATCAAAACCATTTTAAGAGCTATGTCTCATCAAGTTGCTAACATATAAATAATATAACACCATTTATCATCTTTATCAGTGATAATGAACCTTCACCCCATTCAGTGCCGAAATTGTTCTTAAAAATACTTTTTAGATTCGAGAACGACAGTACTTCTAACACTATCAGTATTAATCACTTGTGTTTACACAATTTTTTATTAGAAAGGTTTAAATAAACAAAGAATCTGTGTTAAATAGTATTAATGTTAAAACTTAACTAAGCTGATTTTATTATATATATTCTCAACATTCATTTTTCATATTGTGTTAATAAAAGGAAAAAATTTAGACCTTCTGTTCGCCCATCTTTTGTTAAACACAACCCAGTTAAGAGTCGTCAAAACGGTTTATAAATATGCATTATGTTAAAAAAATCGAAAAAATAAGAATTTTTATGACTTTATTAATAAAAATATTACTGTCAAATAATTTTGTTTAAAAACTGTGAGGTACTCTCGAGGGTGTTTCTTAGTACCTGTATACACAATGAACAAAGACTTTGAGCTTATATGGTGCGGAAACATACTAATTTTAAATATCTCTAAAGTCTTTTCTTCTCTAATCCGCGCTTTCCCGCCCGCCCAGCCAACATCCTGTGATATTAAATTGTGGCTTGATAGGTACGATACTATGATTTATAGATAACTAAATGTTTTCTAAATTGCTATTTCATACATTTTTGGGTTTGTGTCATAGATTTTATAACTTATTCTTGTGAAATAACCTCTCAGGATTTCTTTTAATTAATATCTTTACCTCTAATATAATGAGAGATTAAACGGTCAGCAGTAGTCACGTTCGTTGAATCTTTAACATCGTCTAGGTATATTTAAACCTTTCTTATAATCTAATTAATAGGTTCTGAGGATTTGGCTTGCACATTTGAACAAGTTTGCGTTGGGTAGAGGTTAGTAAGTTTCCTATTTAAGATGAACTCTCTATCTATACTAGCCATATCAGGATGAGCTCATTGAAAATACATCACCGATCTGAAATAAAATTCCAGCACCGTTTTATCACTCCTTGATACAGCATATGAAAAGGTATTAAACATGGCGTAAGGACAAAAAGTATTGCCAAAATAGGAGATAAATGATAGCTTTAATTCTTCCACTATCTGAAAATATCCCGTATTTTTTTACTGATAATTTCACAGCGTAAGTTGACATAACATGCTAATACAATTTTGGCATAAATTTTCTCCTGGGTTAAACTAGGTTTTGATACGATTATCAACAGAAAACTTCATGACCAACACTCCTGGTACCACTTGTAACAATAACTAAAATGTGACCACTTCCAACTGCCTAATATATCGTTATCTTAAACTGCCTTTCTCTGAAAACAATTTCAACTTTTAACTCCTAAAATAATGTTGTTGTAAAATTACAATAGTGTAGAATTTCTGAGAATTGACGTAGCTTTTTATTCTGTTATCCATCCATTTAAAAGCTTTCATAAATTTAAATTCATGATTTTAAAGGAATATATGAATTATCCAATTTTGATATCTACATTGAAAGCTTAATTTTCTAAAATACTTTTATATTGAAAATTTTCTACTTAATTTTATATTTTTTAATACTACGGTGTAATAAAAATTGTTTGAAACCTGAGATTATTTCAAGCAACCATGGAAAGTTTTTGAGAATTCTTGCTTATTTAGCTCATTGTTTATACAGAATATCTCAATATCACAAATTTATCCGCTATTATACTATCATCAGCATAAAAAAATTATTTTAAATCCAAACCGATGATTTATATTGTTTCTATTATACAAACGTGAATTCACATGAAAAACTTCTATAGCCACTCCTTCGCTTTAGTTCTACATCACATTTTATTCGAAAGGCTTAATCTTTCAAAATTTTGTCGGAAAATTTACCTCGTAAACTCATTGATATAGCATATTTATTTTGTTTAAAAAAAACTAAAATGAAGTAACTTCCAATAATGATCTGATGTGATTATGAATCTATAGAAGGACTTACCGTGATAAATGAAAGATACTAAAAGTTCAATGAC
Organism: Sphaeromyxa zaharoni; assembly: GCA_001455285.1. Taxonomy (NCBI): domain Eukaryota; kingdom Metazoa; phylum Cnidaria; class Myxozoa; order Bivalvulida; family Sphaeromyxidae; genus Sphaeromyxa; species Sphaeromyxa zaharoni. The sequence goes on along the minus strand of LDMZ01029690.1, from coordinate 363 downwards.
TTGGTACTGCTATCGATTTACCTACAATTCTTCAAACTATAATCAATGTCCCATACAATATGTTCTATATTCTTTTAGTGTTTTTCCAAGGTAAAATTAAACACTGCAGATACGCATAAAACATTTTCATTAAGTAGAATATTATTTTTTGTTGCAATTAATTACTAGAAGTAATTTTATCCAACCTTCATACAAAGTCAACTACCAACTTATTTTGGATTTTTTTAAATTCGATAATCATTGCTTATTCACAAGTATAAACTTAAATTAATCTTTTAAATATTTCGTATAAAACTACATCTAATATTTCATGAGAATTTTATCAAGCATTCTTAGGATAGTTGTTCATTTTACATTTTTTTT
>LDMZ01029677.1:0-11570 GCA_001455285.1 Sphaeromyxa zaharoni | reverse complement strand
AATTTTAAACATTTCTTTATTTGTTCTAAAAAAAGTCTTTTAATGCTTCTAATAGAAAACATAGACATGGCGGTTATCAAGGGGAACATTCTTTTTTTTAAAAACGGCATATAGTTTAGTTGTTTATTAGGTATTGTGAGTTACCCCAAATTTCTATCTTCAAAAAGTCAGTTTTACACCCTATCTAACATTTTATTCTTTTGTGGATAGTGATTGTAGATACTTCATTGCCTGTGAATTTACGAGGACTTTGTAATGAGCATAAACAATATTTTTCACAAAACGGAGCCTGAAAGTTGTACAGACCATTACAGATACAAGCCGAAACGCATTCCACCGTGCAATTTAGGGAGTGAAATAAATGAATATTTATCTTTAAACCAATTTTATATAAAAACTTTTCCATTATTTTTGTAGAAACTTTTTGGACGCTTTTGAAAATTTTTAGCGCATTATATCAATGTTATGATAGTACTATAAGTTCAGGCTACGTTTTTATAAAAAGGCCATCTTTGTATGTTAACTTTTAACGTCGTTAATGGGAGTATTGCCGAGTTACCCTGCAGTATTTGTGCCATACTTAATATAGCGCGTGAAAAATTTTATAAAATATTCTGCTTCATGAGACATACTAAAGGTATTTTTTAACTCTTTCGGTCAGTTACACTATAGGAAACTACAGATAATTGAGTATTTGGGTAAAATTAGTGGAACAAGTCAGATGCCCCGCTGTCCGTCAATTAAAAGTCCACCAAGTTCATACAACACATAATTGCACGTGAATTATCTGCAATTATGGGTCTTCTAATAGAATTGTGAAAAGATTAGACCCCATGATCAATTTATAATACCCCTTAATACAATTTTATTCTTACATGTTCTTAAAAAATCGTAACATGGTAGGTTACATAGGCAGGACAAAATAATAGGTTTCATAAATTTCTCAATACTTCCCAACAAAATCAAATAATTTTTCTTTTAATTAATTCAATTGTAGTAACTGGGTATTAAATATAAACATCACGAGAAGGTGATTAATAAAATTTCACTCCGTCGCCGCCTTCTAATCTATATTGTATTGGTACCGGTGCATGCATATGTATTACGTTGATTTAAGCCAAAAATTTTTAGATTCTTGTAGCTCATTTAAATAAATATTGATGTACATATTAGGAAATATTTACTAAGATATACGGGATTACTTTTAACTTTTTCTCCAAAACCCGGCAATGGTGTAAATTTTTTAAATTTAGTGTAGACAATCCACGATTTGGTTACCCCAATGATATGTGGTGACACGCTTATTGTAATCTAAATTTTTTACTCGTAGTACTAAGATCCATTATTTGAATTTGCTACACAACTCTGTGACAATGAAGTCAAAATGTTCTAGCAACTCTAATATTACTAATGTCAGTATAGATTTTGAGATACCTTTTCATTGGTGGTATTTCTAAATAAGACCTTAACATTTGGATCGTTAAAAACTGCATTATATATTTGTAGCGTAACCTACGAGAAAGGACCCGTGTGGATTCTACATAATCTAGCTCTTATTGACAATTGTGGTCATAAGATTAGAACTACTTTGAACACGAAGGGAAATCATAACCCAAAGATTATAAAAATATTTATTACATTTTTATCTATTATATCAAAAAAGGTATTTTGCCACGATGTTACCTCAAAATTTAATATGCTGTAGGGGAAATTAACTCTTTAAACTTTTTCTTATTCCGTCTACAGTCAACTGTTGGGTCATCATCAGTCGAACTAAACCAGCAACAAAATATTCGAACAGTCCATCATTCTTAATTAATGTAATGTAACCCCTTAACCTGAAAAAAATATTAAAATTTGTTATCTATTTCAAACGTATAACAGAAACGAAAACAACAAAGAATTAATTTAAACAACCAGAATTAACCTGAGAGGATTTCCATAATATCTATACTTAATCTAGCATCCCATAGCATGGATGGTGAGCTTCTTAATTATTTAAATATCCCATTATTCGTTTGGATAAAGATAAAAATTATAGACAAACAACACTAAGTAACAACTAAAACGATAACTAAGAGTCCTATTTTTCATATTTATCCCTGAGTTTTTTAACTTCGTTAGAAAGTTCTTTATTCGATACTTCAAGTTGTGTCACTCGGTTTTCTAAACACTTAACGTACTCCTTTTTCTTCTTTCTACACTCTCTAGCAGCTTCCCTGGTTAAGGATTAGGAAAGATACAAGTAGCTGTAAACCGGTTTTTAGCAAGTCGAATTTGCTTTTTCTTTTCAGATTCATCCATTACCCGCTGATGGCAAGAAATAGAAGTTATTACAGGCTGGTGAGAGGAACCTATCACGAGATTTGTAGGAATATTCGGATGAAGATTAAAGGCTTGAAAGGACTATAATTATAGTATTACAGCTAGAATAAACCCTACATCATATCCTACACTCAACAAAACAGACGAAGGATCAGAACCACTCTAGGTCATGTTGAGATGGTAGGAAAGTTGAATAACCTTGAGGTTATCACAGTTTGAATCGGATGAGTTAGATTTTTCATGAGACGATAAGCTTTGGTCGTGCGTTACGTGCTGCTCTGGGTATATGTCGCTCATGTCACGCCTGTATACAATCTGTGGTAAAATATCAACACGATTATCTAACCGTTTACTGTATCCAGTCCCAGAACTCTGTTTTGAGGTTTTGTGGGATGGTAAATTTAGATCCGACCGGATTCCACTTTCCTGATCGAAGTTCATTGAATCCATCTCAATAGAACACATTGGCTCATCATAAAATCCATCAAGTTGATGATTATACCTACTTATGTCCGAATGTTGATGCAAACCTAGATGCTCGATACTTCGAATGGAAAATAGCGAACTTTTACTATTACTGCTGCTTTCACAACGGGGCTTATCTGATGAACCATCCATACCAGGTAAGGAAATATGGTCTACCAAAAAAATCAAAAACTCATCTAGCAAAGTTTTAAAAGATAAAGCAAATATAAATATAAGCGTTAAAAGGGATTATTAAAAAAAAGGGCAAATTAAAGGATTAGTAAAATTAAGGACCTTGGATAATATATATCAATCAAAACAAATTACGTCATCAAATATGGTAAACAAGAAATTTTAAATACCTTCTAAACGCAAAATCCTATTCGAACAACCCGTAGCCGCATACCGCCTAAATCAAAGATGGGTAGGGTTTATAAAACTACCTAAATATATCGTGTACGATCGTTATTTTCGGTTTTGTAATGGCGACGTTAACACGCAGGGTGTTGTCTCGAGCTTGTTCTTCCGTAACTATCTCCAAGAAGATGGAATGCTGTCTACCGTTTAATTTGGAGAACGAAAGTTTGGTTCAACGTGCTGATAAATATGAGGATCAATCGTTTGCAGAATTTCATTTGGCTAGTATGCATCTTTTTTGACTTTTTATTATAATAATTTTAAAACAAATTTTGGGGGACGGTTAAAATATAACCCCAATCCGCTAAGAATCTTGACATGCATTGTTCAATACCAGGACATGTACATTATTTACTGTAACTAACTAATCGAATACCTACCTTATATTTGGTTTTTATACGTGGGTTGCACTTATTTTGTATATTTTTTTTTATTTTTTTTGAGCTATCCATCAGTTTTAGACCTTTTCTAGATAACGAAAATCTAATAGTTGTTAATTCATGTTTTTGGCCCGCCCACGACTCCATGAACTGCATAAGGTTTGGAAGGTGGGTTCGTTTTGAGTTTAATCTTTCATTTAACTTTTTTTGTTGTACATATACTTTTTTTCATGTTAGTTTAAAAATTTTTTATTTAAATGGAGAAAAGCGAAGGTGATAGTTTTATAGGCAGGGGACAGCCCTGAACGCTTAATCCTTGCAGTGGGCATAAAATTAAATTCGTTTTTAACGCCTCCATAGGCACGCTCACATGCTCAGAACCCGTAAAAATGTGATATGGTAAATATTAATTCGTATACTGTCCAAATACCTTAGATATTAACATTCATATAGACAACATTTTTCGATCAATTTTATATCCGAATATTTATCTTTTATCAATTAAGCAGTTTTAGTTTGTTTAAACGTTTATTTTTTTCATGGTTTCTTATTAAGGAAGGTATCTATGGTTCCAATCAAATATTGTTCTTTTTCAGTTTTAACCGATATTAATTAATGTTACTGTTATAAATGAATTTAATGTTGTTTTTGGGTGTTTTATGGGTTAGGATATATTTTTTGTTTTATGTGGTTTTTATAAGTAGTAATGAGTTTTGCATCATATTTTGTAGAGTCAACCGTATTTGTGTTATTTATGAATTATTGTTTAATGGAAGATTTTTTTTATTAATGTATGAATTTTGTAAAATAACTATAATAAATTATGCTCCAATTTATTTCTAGGATTATTTCCAAGGTTCAGATAAATATAACCTAATATTATTGAATATATTATGAAGCTAGATATTTAATCTGATGAAATTTATTAAGATTTTTTCATTAGTGTTACTGTTTGTATAACCCTGTCATGTATGACCTATAGAGGGTATACGCTGAAAAAATAGTTCAAATCTTTGTTTTTCACTGTTGTTTATTACCATTTCTAACAATAATGTATACACTAGCTAAATAAAATGAAACGAAATATACCCCTAAAACTAGATGGAATCCCATGTTCCCTACAACATAGATGACCAATTTTTATAAATTCTTTTCATACCTATTAAACAAACAGTTGTTACTCCATTAGTATTTAATTCATTGTGGATTCTCATTGTAGTTTTTCGATCTCACAACATTTTCAGTTTTTTTTAAAAAGCCATGGAATGTTCCATTATTGACCTTACGTCCTACCATAGCTTCATAAATTTGATTACTTTTTCGATAAAGCGATCAGCATTGTTAAATTTAAACCTGTGATATTATATTAATCGAATTTGGAATTTTTCCCTTAATTTTCCTTCCATAAGGCATATATGTTGAACTTAAAGGGACTTTTATTCGAAGTAGATCTCTTTATTGTATTAAGTCTGTGATTAAACCTAAATACCATTTTAAAATTATATTTCTTTCATTATTTACATTTATATCGTTTCTTCGTTCTGGAACCAGTCTTGTTAGCTCCCAAGTAAATTCTGTCCTCTCTTCCATTTCCAAACTCTGAAAGGGTGAAAAAATTATCTAATGATTTAATTGTGCATAAACTGGTGCTGTGAACTCATTTTTGAATTTCTCCATTATTCTGTTGATTATTTTTTTTGCATCTGATTTTCAAAATCTTCACTCTCGTATTATTTATACAACATATTAATTCTAATCTTGTGGATCCTGGCGCCTCAAGATTTTGATTTGTCACTGTAACACGCTTTAAAATTATAACAACTTTCTTTATGCTTAGATTTCGTATTTTCTTATTATCTAATTACAATTCTGTGAGTATTTCAATTTCACCTTTCGCAATTATAAATTATTATTGATAATCCCTCTAAATAAGCTGTATCATGTATTTTATTGAGTTAATTCTTCAGTATGTGTAACAAGAAATTGACAGGCTATCCTTAACCGCTGATATTTATTTCAGCTTTGCTAGACAGGCCTAGGTCCTATATTTTTGGATAGGAATGAAAAATTTTATTAAAAATTTAACTTATTCATTCCTTACACTAACATTCTTAATCGAAAGTATTTAGTTTTATATTTTAAAATCACTTGAGTGCTTGAAGGATATAAAATTTTCATTACCTTTAAGTTGTAAGATTTATTAATTTCGGAAAATAACGATATTAACGTATAGATACCAAATTTTCTATTTGTAATAACCATCAAAATTTTAATACTAAATGATTAAATTTATGAATATTTCTTACTTTTTTATATTAAATGAACTTTTTTTGTTTCTTAAGAGTACAAAACAACTGACATATGAATGGATTATTTTTAAATAATATTTCTGATACAGGAAAACATTCTTGAAGATTTTAATCATTGCATGAGAAAGAAAATACTAAAGCCAATACTTTTGATAAACATGATATAATTATAGCGATATAACGTTATTTTTTCGTAATTATGTCATCTTGACTTTACATTTTTCTTAGGTTGTTGCTTGTCTGCATGTAGTTATCTTTAAGATATATAAATGGATAACTAAGATTATGGTATCATATGTATTGTGGCCTTTATTGCTTTACAATCCTTAACATGTTGGGTTATTTTTGAGTGCTTAATCTGTTTTTTATATTAAAACCCATCTAATATAACATTAAGGTCATTTTGATACTTTTTATTAAAACAGTCATTTTTTAGCATATACTTTGTAGGTTTATGTTTCCATTTTGTGAAAACTTTTATATTGTCGTAACATACAGTTTTTTAATATTGTTCCAAACGTTGGAAAGATAAAAGTTACCGATATTAATCTTCGGAGCGATATTTTATGGTTTAATTTCTTTTGATACCATTTAATCGTTGATATCAAATAGCTAATTTTATTTTCATATTTTTGAGCATTTTTATTCCCACGATATTGAATCACAGTCGCATTAATTACCTTCTAATTTTTATCCGTCCCCTAGGGGTGCTTACTCCTGCTGTCTTGCCATTACATCATTCATTTCTTACCTTCATTTAGAGAAATCTTTGTTGTGTATCTTTTTCATCGAATTTCATACCTATAGTTTTCATTTGGTTGAAACGGATCGGTTTCCACTTTGAAATAATGATTATTTTTTTCTTAGTGTGTCAATCGAATCATCGTATCTTATAAAATTATATTCCTGGGAATGATTACGTCTAATTGTTATCTTGTATTGTTACTTAAATTCGGAAACTGTTTTGTTAAATATTATTTTATCTATAGTTGCAAAGTTACTTAACTTTTTCCATCCTGATTTTTCGTTTTTTATCATGTTTTATAGCGTATTGAAGTTTTTATTAATCTTTATTTTTAACCTTAATAACATATAGTTAAAATAATACTATACTTGAATTATTTTTCTTTATTATATGTACTATATTTTATAAATTGATACCTTATTTAACTATTTTTTATAAAAATATCTTGTATAACTTAACTTCTTTTTGAAAGAGATGTAATACGTATCAAAATTTTCATTATTTTTTATATATATTGATTCACCTAAAATTATTTAAACATAATAGGCACATTTTTATGAAAAATTGCTGCTAAGGTAACAGTTTTTTTTATAATTATCATTTCATGAGAATATTATTTTGTCATATCGTTCCCCGGTATCATTTGATTCAGATCATTTGAATGGGGTTTACGACTTTGGCTGGTTTGTCACAAATCATGATTAATAAAATGTTTTATATATAGGAAACTTTTTGATTACTTATTGAATATTTATGTAAATGTATGGTTTTTATACCACCATGTACAACTAGGAGGAATAAATGCTAAAATTAATATCCTTTATTATGAGAATCATGAATTAGAGTTACCTCATATTTTAATTTATCATGGTATTGTGTTTTTTCAGTCTATTAAAAATAAGATAAAATATTCTTTCTGTCGTTTTGATATTCATGGATTTTACTCTTATGGTTATTTATATAATATTAAATGCAAAGTTAGGAAATCATTTCGTATCTGTCTACTAAATCCATTTTTTATAAGAATATTAAGACTGGACCAAGGTAATGCATAACAGCTTTGTAGCAACCAGAATTACTGCCGTTCCTATACTTGCAAGTTATATTCGTTTCGATAGGGAATTTGTTAGTCGGTGAAGGTTATTCTTCAAAAGGAAACATGTTTAGAACTTCTTTAAGTTACATTTGTTCATACCTGTTTTAAGTAGTGCTAAATAAATTAATTTTTATGATATTTTGCATGGTCAATTTCCTCAAATATCTTGAAATAATATAAGTTTGTCAAAAATGTTTTATGTAGATTGAATTAGAATGGTTCGTACTAGTGTGATTATGCACTACTTGTACAATCATGCACGGCGTAAAATACGTTTCTTGATAGTATGTAGCTAGTTATCTATCGATTTAAATTGTCTTCCTATGTCACTCTTTGCAGCATAACCTTTTTTGTTATGATCATATTGTATTATACGTGTAAAAGTTATTTTAATATAACAACATATTTTGGAGCACTACTATAGACTTGGTTTGAATATTTCAGTTACAAACTATTAAAAAGACATCAGAAGTTGCAATGGATACACGCTTGCTCTTATTAAAGGTGTTCGCTGTGTACTTAGTGTTAGAAAAAGGATGATAGGAATTAATGAAAATTTTAAATCTGAATTTTGATCACCTTGTGTGTTGAAAAAATCAACGCCTTGGATTTTTATAGATTGTTGCATGTGTTGTGATTACTTTACGAGGTTTTTGTGTCTTGAGTATTCATTCCCGAATTTTAATGTCACTAATATATTTGAATCGAATAAAATCATTATTAAAGTTGATTGCATAGATAGTTTATACTATATATCCCTGTGTAAGTTTAGTTTTCAAGATATTATTTTAAGAGAACACTTAAGACTACTGTATGGTGCAAGGATGATGCTGACGCTATACTGAAGAGGATTAGTTTATGACCTGAGCATAAAAATCGCCCTGTTTTTGATTTTATATACGTTCTTGCATATAAACGCTGAATTATAATTTTCAAGTTCGGACGTACTCTTGTAAAATATTTTATCCTTATGAAACTTGTTTTCTGAGTATGTTTAGTTAATTTTAGATTTATATGTTATTAATATAAAGTACGATCTTTGAAACATTTAATGATACATAATCGTTGTTCAAGTATTTTCACGTTTCACAAATAATATTTACTTTACCTGGATTCTAAAATTTATATTGGTCCATGTAATTCTTTCTTCCAAAATTTCATATATAGTTTATGTTCGGTGTATATAAAATTAACTATTGTTATTTTAAAATGTGAGGCGTTACAGCTAAAACAATAGCATGTTTAACGTTGTGTTCTCATGAGATCAATACTTGGTGGAACATAAACTAGAAATTTTTCACGTACTTTGGGTGTATTATCATCTAGGTATATAAATTTAAAGCTTAACCATTTTCTTTGAAATCATTTTTATTCTTGGAAAATCTACTTCGATAAAAATGGGTTTTGATTTTATCGTTCATTTAACTGGAAAATTTTGTTTACACAATTTTTTTCCTTAATATTATATTGTTATAGAAGTTTTGGACCTCTTTCTAAATTTAAAATCTTTGGGATCGAACAGTTCGAATGATATTGTATAAAATCAGATTTCAATAATATAGCAGGAGTAATTTTATTTTTCAACCTATATGATTTTTAATTTTAAGGAGGCCTCTGTTTCCATTAATATGAATGAGTGTATGTTCCTTCGGTTAGATGTTCACGGTTGGCCAGGTTTTAGTTTATGTGCTTTACAGGTTCGATGAATTTTTTACGTCCCAATCTTTATATATTTATATTTTTCTTTAAGTGAATTTTTATTATTTTATGTAGATTATCCTTTGTTTAATAACATTTATTACTAGTAAGTGTTGCATGTGAATTTGTATGATTATTTTATATAATATTTTGTTTTATTATACTTTTTGTATATTATTTTTTCCGTTACACCTTTTTTAGAATACTCATTGATAGAAAACCCATTTAAGCCAATAAGCTGGAACTTTCTTCCTGATGTAATAATGGTTAGTTCAATTAATTACAAATATTAGGTGCTTAAAAGGGAGACAAGGTTCTGTTTATGGAATTTGCTTATTAGAATTTGATAGACGTTATCAATTCAAGCAACTTGTTCGTACTCCTGTAGATGAAATTGTCTCTCTAGCACAGGTAAAATATTTTGAACTTCAAGAAGCAATTGCCAGGTAATAAATTTTATTCCTAATTTGAATTACTAGAAAAGATTTAGATAAAATTGGATTTTTGACACATCCTTTACTTTATTTGGTTCATTATCTCAGATTGTTATTAAATTAGCATAGGCCTTGAAAAATTACTATGTAGATAGAGGTTATCAGTTAAAATGGGAGTATAAGCCTGAGTCCGTTAGATCCACATTTTTTGATGCTCAAATCCCCATTCCGATTATACATTTCTGTATTAAATTTGTTTATGAAAGAGTACCCCCTACTTTTCTTATTAATATTCACAGACATTTATACTCAAAGACAAATATGGAATACCCATTCTCAAATCTGTGACTGAAATGGCACCTATTACAGAGTATGTTGAATTTTCTGTCCGAAATAAAAATTCTAAACCTATTGAGTTCTGTATTCATAACAGAATTGCAGAAACTTTTTCTTTGCCAAAATATAGCGATGATACTTTAAACAAAAAATAAATTTTAATCATTAGATATTAGTATAAATGCTTGTCATGTAGTTTTTACTTTTATTGATATTTAATCATTGGAAGTATAAAATCTAAATATGATTTACTTTTTCTATAAGATAAAATCAAAATCAATTGAATTTGGTTCATTGTGAATTTATTTTTTAACATTTAAATTTAGTGGGTTATAACTAGAATGTCAAAATGATTTTTTATTGTTTCAGTAGATTAATTGAATTGGTTAGTATTAACAATAAAAATAATCTTTTGAAAGTTTATTAGTTTGATTTTATTGCATTTTATTATTTCAAATAGTAATAATTTAAATATTCAGCTTCGGCGTGTTTTCCTTTGCATTTATTTTTTAAAACTTTTGAATCCTATTATTTGGTTGTGTTATTACATGTGATTGTTGATGTGTTTTGTGAATCTTTTGAATTTATCGGATTTCGTATTTTTTTTAAAAAATATATTGATTAAAGCAATAATACTTATCCATATGTGCTAAAATTTTCTGTTATGATTGAGCTTTTCGTTCCTTTTAAAGTAAAATGAAAGTTTTTTCAATAAGTATATCACAATATGAAATTCATAGATATTAAAACTCTAAGCTACAATTACTGTTTAGCTAGGTGTAAATTGGTAAATGATTTGAGCTACTACTTTGGAATTGTGAATCTAAGATGGTTTAAAAATGCTTAGTATAGTGGGACTAGATTGATTTTCATGAATTCCATTATATTTGCGGACATTTTCTGGTATTGAAGAGTAAAATAAAAATATATTTTGATAGTGAAATTTCACATATAGAAACGCGTAAACATTAGGTTTACCCTTTTATTTTTATGCAACGTCATTAAAACCATTAATACTATTTAACAAACCTTCATTCTATCTACAAGGTGATCAGAAAGTAACTCCTGATTTTAAATTACTTACAGTTTATTCAAATTAAGTAATATGCTTCTAAATTTTGTTGTGTATTTTACTTAATGTTTGGCAATTTAATTTACCGTATTTATTCATGTATAAGTCGCGCCCCTACTTTTCTTTTCAGATTTGTTATGTGAGTTTATTTCTAAATTTTGTTTATTTGTTTGAAATTTCAAAACCTTCAAAAATGGCAGGACGTCTTACTGTACAGGAATGTACCCAGGTAGCTGCACGTTACGAAGTTTGGGGATCCATTGTTGAAGTTCAAAGATGGTGGAGAACCATTA
>LDMZ01029667.1:0-17558 GCA_001455285.1 Sphaeromyxa zaharoni | reverse complement strand
TCTTCTGGTGACTTCAGCAGAGTCCTGGTTACTAAAATTATCTTTCGTCAAATCCATCCCAAGCAACAAAATAGAAAAATAAAAATGTAGTAATTGACCCGAAAAATGTCCAAATTGACCCGGAAATGGGATAAAAACATTTCTATCGCATTTATACACTTACATTTTTTTAATTACTATTTTTAATCCCAAATTAAAAGGCACATTAAACCCATATTTTTATCTAGTTCCATTTTAAAATTCTTTTTTAAAAGACAATAATTCAGGGTAAAAAATACTTATTTTTAACATTAAATTTGAAAGTATAAAATAGACAAAAATAAATTCATTAATATATATTTGACAAATGAAAAAGAAAAAATGTTTCGTATACATTATATTCCTAAAAACGAGGTGAATATTTCATAAAAGTTGTATATTAGTTTTATGATACGTATAAATTAGTAAAAATATCATATATTTATTCCTTTTATGATGAATATAAAATAAACTACCAAGAAATGATTCAGATTTAAAGTAGATAACAGAAAAATCGAATACAGAATTATAATATTTAAAGTTTACAGAAAAATGTAACATATAATACAAATTTTTAGTCTCTATCTTTGACTATCTAAAACAAATAAATTGAATTAAAATAACTCATATTCAATTATGCATCACGTAAGATCGAAGATATTTTAGAAAATTAAATTATAAATGATGAAACATTAGCGGTGAAAATATCATATATTATTTTTAACATGTGATGTAACTTTTAGCTAGACGTATAATCGTTTTCACTTTTAAATAATTGCGGACGTTTATGGTATAAAATAACAATTATCTTTTATTTTTTTTTAAATTACAGTTGTATAACTAAATAAAAATTTATCAATGCTCTTGTTGCAAATTTGATTTTTTTTCAAATTACAGCCAATTTATGTATGTTGGCAAAAGATGTTTAGTGTTTCAGCATTATAGCATATTTCTGTCTAATTTCGAAATATTTTAATAAGGAAATTTTTGTTTCCTCTCGTATTAATAAAAACTGAAACTTGAAAAATTCTTGATATATATTTGTAAAAAGGTTATAAAATTGTTAAAAATTGTGATTTAATGATACATTTTATAAATTAACAAATTTATATATAATTTTAATGTATTCTCTTTTAGGTTTTCTATCGGGAAATGTTACCAAAGGGTATTGAAATTGATTTTAGGGGATTTTTCAGAAAAATAGGAAAGTTAAAATTATATTTACCGATAGTAAACACTTTTATTTTACAATTTTTTCAAATAATTGTTTTTTTTTAAATAAATTTTAAAGGGTTACCCATAACAACATTTTTAATTACGAAATTAATTTTAAAATGAATTTTGTTACGGATATAAGATATCTTTATCGGCTGATTTGATATAACCTTTCGGGAATGTCATCCTTTATTTAGAATTTTTAAAAACGTCAAAGAATATTAATTATACACTGAAAAGATGTTCAGAATATTCAAATTAACTATTTTTGGTAATTCAAAGGGAGAGAACATTTTAGATGATGCATGTATTTCATTGGCGATTTCGTTATGAATCCTTAAAATCTGGAGTTAATATGTCAATGAATTTATTGACAAATAAGTATCATTAAAAAAGATCTGATGTACATTATCTATATCATATACATAATACTTTCTACATCATTCATTAACATGGAAAAATTTTTAGCGAAATGTTATAACTTTAACTTCATAAACATCAAATTAAAAGTAATTGTAATTGGAAAATTTAATAAGTTCACAACTGGATGTAATGATGATTCTACAGTGTTTGAATTTTCAAGAGCTTTAGCTTATAATAGAGCATTATTCAGAAATTTAAAAATAATTGAAGAAGATAAAAGAACGATAATTTTGAAATATGTTTAAAAAGTTGATCAGATCATTTCTACATTGAATTGATACTGAGTTAGTCTACAAAATATTATACGTAATCTTATTAGTGACGAATTATTAACAAAATAATCGGCATTGAGATATTTTAAAAAATGATTAGCTTTAATTATTGGTTTAAAACAGATGAAAAAATCCAAACATTTGCCTTAGTAATATCATCTTACCATACTTTCAAATAGGTGATATGTCATGGACAATCACCGTTATAATTCTATTTTATCAGAAAAGAGCTTTTCTAATTAAAAGGTATTCATTATTTTTATTTTTAATTGAAAAACTAATGCACTCACACAGGCCTCCGAAAATTTTGTAATAAGAATAAAGACACAATAACAAACAGATGAGTTTTCTAATGAGATAAAATTAATAATTCTTACCGGAGTAACATTTTAAATTTGATAGTGGATCTTGCTTAATTTATTTTATCATTGTTTGGATTTTTAGTTACAATAGTTTTAAAACTACATTGTGGCTTTTGGCATACACATACTTCTTTGGCTTCCGACTTATAAATTGATTTAAATACCGGAACAGCGCCTTTGGCAATATTCAATGGACGAATAATAATTAAAGATTTCAAAATATATAATATATGAAATATTTTAAAACCAATCAAATTATATCAGTCTAAATTCCTTAATTACTTGTTGAACAGGCATTAAGTTTTATTACAATGAATGAAACGAATTATTTTATTTATTGCACACCCATTACTTTAATTGCTCTTAGTAAATAGCCTTTCAGACCATTTTAATTTAACCCATGGTTAATATTGATTTCTTTTATATGATTTACTACAATTAAATTTTTGGAAATAAAACGTGACTGCTGTATATAGCGTTTTATAAAAAAAAGTTATTTTTGTTGGCAAAAGGGTTTGACATTAAACCAATTAACATAGAATAAGTTCATCTATGCATTTAAAATACATTTAAAATCTTGAGTTAATTGCCCAGAACTTGTTCCAAAACAAATTTCTTATATAAATCTATTATTCTTTATTCGTTAAAGTGAGATTAGGGATAGATTTATTGATCGAAAAATTGATCATTCTTCTTATCTTTAATTTTTAATACTATTAAAAATATCGAAGTGTTCAAAAGACAGGTCTTTTTAATTTTTCTCTATTGATTATAATTCATATTAAAAAAACATCAGTTAAGTGAATTGATTTGCTTTATTAAAAAAATATATTTAAATATTTGCATGATAAGAAACAACTGAAATTAGAAATAGATGCTACGTATTTATATATTTCTTTGGAGTCAAGATTACGAAAGATAGTTTGATTCACGGAATCAAAAAAAATTGTTTTAGTCCCGATAGATTGAATTAGACGAGTTAATCTTCAAAAAAGCTTTTATTTTCAGAAGTGAGTAAATACGCCCGTAAAAATATATTTCTTATATTTTTATGAAGACGTTGTAAATCTAAATCATCGATTAACATGATTATCGCTAAATGAAGATTTCTTGTACTTTGATATATATTTACTTCGAATTAACTTTATCTTCGTTTACGGGGATTTAATTTTTTTCCAGTTCAAATAATTGAGTAATTTTTGCAAGAATAACGTGTCCAAAAATTATCGTCGGCATATCAAAAGTGAAACCAATTTGTTAAATAAAATAAAAAATTATTATTAAAAATATTTTTAGCTAATTTTGCATTAAATCGCAACTAGAAGGAATACTTGCAACAGACCAGCGATTTCTATTGCCACATGCACTAATTATGAAAGTGCTGATTAAATATATACAATTTGATCATTATATGTATTATAATTCAAATTTGCCATGAAATTTATAAAATCCTTCCAAAAAAATTTTTTTTATTATTATAATTCTATCCTAAATAAGCTTAAATTGTAAACTATTTGTTTAAAAAGCAATTCTAATTAAAATTGGGTAAAAAAAAATTAAATAGGCCTTTTTAGAAATTTTAAATAATAAAAACACAATATTCAAGATATAAAAAAAATATATTTGATTTCGGATTCATAATTTAGAATAGTATTCTTTAGTAGACCACATAAAGATTAATCTCTCAAGGAACCTAATTTTCAGAAATATCTGTTAAATCAACATTAGTAAGTTATGAATCTTACGTTAACAAATTTTTATTTTCACCTCAAACCCTACGGATAAACTGAACAAATCAAATATATTTTTTATTGTGAATGGTTATTATTGACTTTTTTCTGAAAATATATGAAGAATGTTCGAAATACCAACTTCGGTTGAATAATAAATTTCAAACAAATTATCATAACAATTGTTGTATTATTTTTTTGAAAAAAAAATTTTCAAAAGACAACAAACTTCATTTTTTAATTGTTTATTATTGGAAAACCTTAAGATTAACGTCTTCGAACATATTGTAGCCTTGTTAAAATTCTTTCTAATAAAAATATTTGTGTCTTACACCTAAACAGAGTTAAACACGGCTATTCAAAAAAATATAAAAATATATTTATATAATGATATTTTTTATACGATATAGATTTAGCATATAAAATTAAAATGAT
Source organism: Sphaeromyxa zaharoni (assembly GCA_001455285.1). NCBI lineage: Eukaryota > Metazoa > Cnidaria > Myxozoa > Bivalvulida > Sphaeromyxidae > Sphaeromyxa > Sphaeromyxa zaharoni. The sequence continues at coordinate 13,103 of LDMZ01029667.1, read as the reverse complement.
TTAAATAGTTATAAGTTTTAATGTAACATGTTTCTTGCTACAGGTTCTTTCTCCAAGAGAGAAAGGCAAATATTTTAAAAAGGATCAGTTCGGGAATGAAATGATTGAAAATCGAATGTAACACATAACGAATAAAAGATAAGAATTAATTTATTTTGATCTTTAATAAAGTATGTTTAATTATTTAATTCAGTCTTTTTGAATAAACATAAATACTTAGGTCCGTATAGCAATTCAATATTGCATGTTCCGATTTTCCGTTGTGACCTTAATATCATTTTCGAAATTTTCAAAGATTTTTTGAATTTTTTGTTGCTAGATCATTTTTAACATTTTGAATAAAAAAAATTTCCTCAATTAATATTAATAAATTTTTCAACTACATAATGTGACGAATGCACCATATATTCTTTAGGATGAATGAAATTTATTATTTTATCATTCATTTTTTAATGAAAATATTAAATCTTGGTTTGGTGATCTCATTTAAATATAAACATGTATAAGTTTATTTATATTAGAATAACTTCTGGGATATAATTAATTATTAAATCATTGTTTAAACGTGATCTCCTAGAATTCTATATTTAGAATTTTACCTCATATGGTTAATGATAAATTAAATTATAGATATTCGGATTTTCACTACGTTCTTTTGAAAGAGAGAGATTATATTAATATTAATAATTTCAAAATTAAATTAATTACTCGATTCAATTTTTCGAAATATAATAATGAAAAAAATACTAATTTTATGATAAAAAATATTCCTTTTCATCTTTTAAAAAAAATTTTCTTTTTCATAAAATATCGTAATTTCTTTTAACTAAAATCATTACCAATATTATGTTTTAATTGAATATTAACATTTTTACAAGAATCTGAATTATTCATGTTTGTATAACAATTTAATAAGGTTAAATCTGATATTATAATTACAAAATATGTTAATTTTTATATTTATTGGTAAGAGAGAAAATAGGGAAAGATAATATAATATTCGTAATGGCTACTGATTTAAATTGATTTTTTTCAACATTGTTCAATATTTGAAAAAAATGTATTGTATGTATATTGGTAGTATTGGCAATGTTCCTGTGAAAATTAATTGCCGATAATGTGTAGATATTTACATTAATAATTATAATATATTTCGTAAATTTTAAGATAAAAATGATATCTGTATAATATTTTAGAAAAAAATGTTTCGTACCTTTATTAAGAAATTGTCTTAAAAATTATGATCAATTATTATGCATTCGACGGTCATTTTAATGATATCAAAAATTTGAATGTAATAAAAAATTGATTATTTTTGTCCAAAATAATATAAAGGTGTTTCTGCAAAAAAATTATACAAGATGGATACGAAACAAACTAATTATTAATAAAATTTTAACCGTAATCCTAACGTTGAATTAAGATAACATATATAGGTTGAAAATTTACAAATAAAAAAATGATTTTTAATTATTAGTAGTAACGTAATAAAAGATTGATTTTGTTTCCGTATTAAAACTTTAAGAAACATTCTTCAAAAAACGATCTATGGAATAGATACATTGGATACACACTTCAGATCAATTGAAAAAAATTTAGTCCACAAAGATATAATTGGAACGGTGTAAATAATGCTATTGAATTTTCTTTGGGTAGTAAGTTTTCACTAAAGATTTTTTGTTAGTTTAATTTTTTAAAGTATTAAGGGAATCTAGTTAACATTTATTAGAGATACAAAGATATCCTAGCAATATTTTTGGAATAATGCAAAACCTATAATCATTAAAATGAATAAATTTCAATCGCCTGCCTGTCAAGCCCTGTTAATATTTTTAGTATTCAAAAATCAATTTTTCCAACCAAGAATACAAAATCTAATTGATGAGGATCAAATTATATTGGAAAAATGGTCTTTTTGCACGTCTAAATTTTTATCTGCGTTATGAATTTTTTGTTAACTTTATATATCGTTCAAAATGATATTTTCCATTTTTTCAATAAAAAATTAAAAAAATGCATAAAAAAAATTTTATGCAAAAGCTTTAAAGGAATTTTTCATAATTTTTCACATCGTAAATTATAATAAAATCAGTTTAAAAAAGAAATATCATTTATTATAATAAAGTAAAACTAAAACGTTGTTGTATTTAATTAAAGACTTTCTATATATTCAAAGATTGATGTGGCCAAAAATATATTATATTTAAATTGTAAAGACAATTAAAAAAATTATCGTCATTTTGTTCACATCGTACAAAGCCAAGGATTACTTTGTGTTTATTTTCTATGCCATTACTATACCTTTTAAATAAAATGTATATAAATTAACCGCACTTTTAAACATATTAAATGCAGATATAAGAAATTACTTCTAAGATTTGAGTTTTTCTCTGTATTCAAATTTTAATAAGATCTTCATGGCTTTATGAAGGATTTTTATAACATTTTCCACAATAAAAACAAATATTTGCTGTATTTTGCCATTTTTTTAATTTTGATTATTAGTGAAAGATTAAAAAAATAAGAGGAAATTCGCATTGGACGAATAAAATCTGCAAGAAGGAAGTATTCTAATATTCTGATAATCTGCATAATTAAAAATTTTGATGATGCTAATGATCTAACTTGCTAAGGAATATAAATTCAATTTCAAAAAATTTTATAGTTGATTTTATGATAATAGAGTAACTGCTTTTAGTATGCCATATATTGCAATTTTTCACCTGTTTTGAAAAAAATTACTTTCAAAGTTTATTTAATATCAAGTTTTATATTCCTAAATTATATCGGAAAATATCACAACACTAAATATTCAAAGGTAAAATACAATCTGACGAAACTTTCAAAAACAAAGCAACTTTAGGGGATGAGAAATTCATGCATGTATTGAAAATTTTTCCCGTAATTTTAACTTCCGAAAATATTATATTATATATGGCTATATTTTTATAAAACTGAAAATTTTTATTAACATTATAATCTTCAAATTGCACACAATATAAGATAAAGTTATTTATCTGAGTAGAAACGATAATTTAGTCTTAAAATTATCTATTTAAAAATATTTGAAGTTCTAGAGTACTGACTAAAAGTTTTAAATAACGAATAGTATAAGCATATTATTCATATTTTGCAGTCTATAAGCCTTGTATATCGATCAGGAAGCTCTTGCGAACAAATTTCGGTATAATCAACACAATCTTCAAAATCATCCTTTAAATAGCTCGTATATGTAAAAAGAACACTTGCAATTCTTGCTTCATTTTCTGTATTAAATACTTGATCCTCGTAACCTGCTCTAAGATTAGTGTAAAGGAAGCTAGTAATTGGCTCGTCCTTGTTAAAAATTCCAAATATAATTCCTAGTATTCCTTTGTCACTATATTCATATCTCACATGATCATTTAATCTTAATGTATAGTATTCCTTTTGTAGTTCGAGTACCAATGGTGCAAGGTTGTTCATCATGTTAATACATCTAGAATATACAAGGTCACAACTCTGGAAGCTTGCTTTTGCAATGAAAGGTAGATTTGGCTTCCAAGACAAACCGTTAAATTCAAGTTGGCATATCACAGCAGAGAAAAAAAGTACTGTAAATTTAACAATCATATTCATATATCAATTCCCACTGATTCGCGAAATTATTATCCTTAAAAACTAAAAAATGAATGATAGTAGTTATATTATTATTACTGCCAATTCTTTTCGTTTAATTGAAAATTTTAGTAATTATATTAAATAATTACATGATAATTAACTAATAGAATATATTTTGATTAGACTATTTTTTACTAAATTGTACCCCATAGAAAATATCTTAAAACAATAATTGATTCATTCAAATCAATTAAAAATTTTTCCATTTTATTTTAATTAAATAATCGATTCCAAATAAAATTCAGGCAAAATTTTACTAAAATTGATTAACAACTTTCGTTATAAAATTTTTTATCTAATAAATTTGAAATTTTATAAATTAAAACCGTAGTTCTCCTAATACTCATTTTATTGATGGATACATTTTTTAAAGAACCACGATCTTACAAAAAATTTAACAGAACACATTGATATAATCGTTCATTAAAAGTAAATTAAACAAGAAATATTTTAAAAAAGTAAATATTATGTACCATAGATTCGAAGGATAGACATAAAAAATTTTAGAATTTTTTTAATGAATTTTTCTTCTCAGTACAAAGAGATTATCAGCAGAACTCCGGTGTTTTACTGTTTTTAATAAAATTTTTTTATGAGAATATTAATTAATAAACTGGTTCTTGGGCATCGCTGTTACGAAATACTATATAAATTATTTGAAAGAATCATTTTCAAAAATTATTCCGTCATACTTGGGAAAAAGGTGAGGAGGAGATGGTTAACATCATCACGGCTTACAATTGGGAATACGTTTATTAAATTAAAAAATTATGAAAGGAATAAAAGCCATTAAACTAAGAAATAATTTATATATTAAGAAAGCTTAAAATTATAAATTTCTGAAACAGAATACAGAATTTTTATTTTCTGATTCAGATTTTAAATGCGAATTATTATATTTTTTTAAATGGGTAATAATATTGTTTAGAGGTTTCCTATATCCTAAATAACAACGGTTTTTGTAATTATCTTTTAATCTTGCCTAAATGAGTTTTATTTCGACCCATTTTTTTTTACTTTTATAGAATTTATTTTCTTTTTAAATAGCTCACCTTTTTAAGCTTTATATATATATATATATAATATGATGGTCACTACGTTAGTTAACAACTAATAGTTTTGATTGATAATTCTGCAACCTTTCTCATAAAAGTGCACATGATAGGCAGATGTTTTCAAATCCTAACAAATTTACATGAAACGATTTTCTTCAAAATAAGAATATTTTATCTACGTATTTTTTGTAAAAAATCTTTTAAACAATAAATTATATTATTTCAAAATATAGTCATATTCAATATGCTCCCTTATGTATAATTTGAATGTATTAATGATTTTGATCAGATGACCATTTAACATATTTCCTTATTTTCTTTATCTTTTTTCTGTAAAACACAGATTTCCTTTGTTTAATTTGTTTTTAGTTAATTTAATTCAACATAACCATTCGTCCGTGGCATTGATTCACCCGTTATGCATCAAATATTAGCAATTTTTGAAGAATTTGCCTTTAAATTATTAACCTATTAATTTAAATGAAAATTATTGTTTAAATCATTACCTTATTGGGTCTAGAATTAGAATGCTGTTTCGATTTTTATGCTATATGCAATTCAAGTAGCAGAGATTTTAGTGGTTTTAAGGACTGTATATCAGATGCCTATCAAAAAAGTATTTACATAACCATGATAATTATTTTAGTATTCTTAAAGATGTCAAAGAGATTTTTAGAAGTTTTGTCTGGCACGTTCAACCAAACCTTTTTTCACTGGATTGAAAGAGTTTCACGCGCTCTCTTTACTTTAAATTTTTACGTTATAAGCTAGTAATTTGATTTTAGCGCGACTCCCGTATCTATGTGCATGTTGCATGGAATGCCAACTCTATATCCCACGTTTTGCAAAATGACTACAGAGGCTATATCTCCAGTCTGACCAGAAACAAGGGTAGCCACTACGTAATCGGTTAAATGCAATATCAATACAACTTTAACCTATTATCATATTTTGTTAAATCAAGTTGCAAATCCAACTGATCTTTCAAAAATTGAAACAGTTCGATATGTAAAAATTATGTGAAGGCTCTGTGAATATCATTTAAAACTAATTTTTGTGGCAAGATAGGCATTCATTGAACAAATATATCTCATAATATTTAAAGTTAAGCCTACCATACCATTTGAAACTATAGTCTATATTTTATATCAAAAATTGAGATAGAAAATTTCCATGTAATGTCAAAATATCACATGACCTTTGTAACTTTGTTGAAATAAAAAATCTGCTTTTAATATATAACTATTTCAACTACATGATTGTTCATTCCTCATATAAAAGTTGATCTTTTAAATAAAATCATCCTTTTCTTGTTCGGTCATTAATCACATCCAGTAGTGAATGTGACCCCAAAAACTGATTTAGAGATAAACACAGGAATGATTATATATTTTTTTTAAAAATGGAGACTGCATGGAAAATATGATTTTTTTATTTGCTAAAATAATTGCCTTTAAAACCTCTTTGATCGATCATTAAACATACATAATTTTGGAAAAATTAATATAACCAATAATCTACAGAAACTTGCAAATTGGTAATCTATAAATGTTCCCAGTGGCTGACGATAGCTAACTATCTAAATACAATACCAAAAAAAATTTAAGGGATTATCATCTGTAACTAGATCCAAAGTATTTTCATAGAGACAATTTATTACACAACATATTTGAATAAGAATTGCAAATTATTTTCTGACTCAGGTAGATTAATATATTTGTGTAATAATAAATTTTAGGCTTCTGGTCGCATATTTAGGATGCATGTTCCTTTCCTAAGATTAAAAAAGCCAAAACCCATTGCTACATCAGATTAAAGCTCAATCTCGGATCTGGATATCCCAGGAATTGAATTGATACCATCCACTCTTTCAGCATCCTTAAGCAATTTTAACATTTTCTGTCCCAAATTTATGTTGAATCCTCACGCAGAAGTTTAAAATGGGGAGATTCATGGAGTGAAAAGTTTTTTAAATATCTTACATAACAGTTGCGGGCGTCAAGCAAAAAATATTTTAAACATTAGTTTTAATTTCAAAATAGAACTGCTATTAGCTTTACCGGTTGATGTAACTTGTTCCGATATTATGTGCCGTTAATATATTTTACGTGTATGTTCAATGAACACAGGACAATTTTGCTTTAACCAGAATTCACTTATATTTCGTAATACTGGTTCTAAAATTGTTAAATGAGAATGTATTCAACCGGAATAAATTAATACTGCGGCAATTCTTTCGCTTAACCAGGAATTCTATTTATTAGCTTATTTATCAGTCTTCTAAAAGTACCTTAAGCATAAATTAACACGATTAGTAACATATCAAACCTTAGAATCCCGTACTAGAATAAGGAGAAAAAAATGTTTTATCCTTAGAATTTTTGTTTAGGTCAACCAGTTCGAATCACGATTTTTGATTGTAAACAGTGCAATAATTCAACCTGTTTTAACTGTTTAATATTTTATTTTGCGAAGGAAGCGAGTATTTTCCTCTTTTTGTAACATCATTTTACTTCCAATAATGAATAACCAAGTTGCTTGATATGCTTGATTCTTTTCTAAAAATATATTAGGCATCCCTGTGTGTGATTAGTTCTTATAATTATAAACTTAAACATTTCTGCGATATGATATTAAATTTAAACTTTCAAGTGTAGATGTAGGCATCACTACCGAAAGTGATTTCGGAATTTTTTTATCAGTCATAATTTCATCCCTAACATGGCCAATATAAATAAAATTAGGATTTACATGCGAAAAACCATTTTTTATGGCATAAAACTGGTACAATGATTCCAAATGTCAATGAAAAAATTCTTTATTAATATTATAAAATAATGATGCAATAAGACGTAATTGACTAGCATTTTAAGAGTATTTTTTTTAGCTATGGAGGAAAAAACCTTTACCTGCTCCTTATGTTTTTGGAGACGGTTCAGTAAGATGGGACTTACCTCCAGCATCTCCCCTATACTATTACATACTTTTAGCAATATTGCCGTTTGAATGAATTTTTATATAGATTTTGTCGGTAAATTTGGGCTTGGAATGCAATTCCAGCCCAAAGAGTCCCATGACCAACACCCTCTTCTGTTTGTTTGTGATTCTATGAGACCAAGTCAGTACATGAGGATTGTTAACAAATTTTTTAAGTTTTAAGATCAATCTGGCAATAAGCAGGAAATTTAGGTTTAACAAGCACTTTTTTTACAGAACTACGATTTGTATACTCGTTCCCAGTAGCGTAGAAAATTTGAAATACATAAAAATGAACTTTTTATCGTTGTCTACTTAATTATCAAAAAACTGCTATCCTAAAGATCTTATTACATTGCTGAAATAAAAGTAAACAAAGTTTATCAAAAATATATTTATATAAACAGTTAAAAGAGAAGAAAATATTTCCGAACAATAATTAGCTTGTCTCATCCCACCATCCGCAACCGAGAACTCATGAGTTATTCCATAAGTTTTTGATGCAGTTCACTGGATATTTATTAGGCCTATTTACAGGATTATTATCTTGCAAAGATGAGTTTTAAAAATTTCTAGGCTCGTTCTAACGGTGAGTAGCAGTTGACACTGTTTGAGGGGTTTATCAAGAAAAGGTTATCGTCCTTGACAACTGCAGAAAGTTACATTTTTGGAGGGATGCTTAGAGATACACTAAAAGAATAACTGACGTTTTAGAATATTTCAAATTGTTCCCATGGCTACCACATTTGATAAATTCAGCAACTTGCAATATCTTCCAAATTCAACAAATAATCCTTGAAATGGATTTATCAAAAACTAATTTTAAAGTCAAATGAAGCCTGCACCCAAAGGACTCAGAGGCAATGAAGAAGACCCAGAATGAACTTAAGCATTTTATACGTTTTAATGATCACGAGAAAAATGACTCGAAAGGAACCAAATAAATATAGGAATATTATTTTGATGACGTCATCATTCAGAATGAAATTTCAAACATACGGTATGTAAGTGCATACTTAGACGGTTAAATCATTTTAATTTTTTGTATTTATTGGCCACTATTATCCGGCCAATTTTTTTCATTTACAAACATAGTATGAAAATATAAAATTACTGATATCAATATTTTATCGATCGAACAGTTTTTATTGATTAATTTTCACAAATATATACTTAAATATTGTCGAAACGTTCATTTACTAATTATATGGTGCGTAAACGTCAAATGAAGGAACGATACAAATTTTTAATACGATTTAGAATCGAAAATTGGATAAGGAAAGATTACCGACAATTGATATAAATATGTAAGCATTTTTTTCTATTATTTTGGTTCGCTCGTTCTGCGTTATCTATAAATTGATTAAGCTAATAACACCTTTTTTAGGAACTAAAATAATTAAATACAATGAATTTTACTAGTAATGAATTCTCAAAAATTCGTTTTTAATTTAATAGACTATATTTCTAGATATAATCCATCCAGTATGCACACATGGCCATGGGAAAACTCTTGAAAATTAAATAATTATTCTATTATTTGTTATCTAATATATATTTTAAATAAATTTTAATATCCACTGACAGTTTAATTTTAAATTAATATCCAATGGAACTATTTTGATATTTCTGTTCATTAATAAAAAAAGTGTGTACGAACAGTGAAGGGTATAGTAGTGCGGGGAAATAAATCTCATTAAATTATCAAAGCTGAGGAACCACCTTATTAGAAAAAGAAACCCATTTTTAAAAATCCTGGTTGCTTTAATAATTATCGTAATGGAAATGATAATAAATGTGATCATGCATCGTCCATTAGAAAATATATAAAAAAGAAAAATCTCGAACAATCAAAATTAGCTTTGTCGTCTAATATTGATATAGAAACCGGTTATAAAAAATTACTAATTATATATGAAATTAATATTACTGTAATTAATCGAATATTTTCGGTATTTTTTAAAAGATAAATATTTAGCCTGCTTGTTCTGGATCGCTAATATTATAATTATAACCTGGACAGTGGTGTAAAAATTATTATTTTCTATAAACACCATACATTCACTATGATACCAATCGCCACCCAATGTAAGATGGAATGCAATGTCCGTTGCGCGTTACAGCCTCTGTTACCACAATATCATCTTGAAGGCTTCATTTTGATAACCACTGTGAAATATATTATAACTCTAGCTTTTCGATGGATTGGTAGAGATTATAAAGGTAGTTTTTTCCTGTTAAGAGGCACAAATATAAATGGGTTGTTTTTATTAATCTAAGTAACTTGGAAGGTAATCTATTTGAGAAAATCTCACTAATTTGTTGAAATAATTTTGGTACAAAAATGTTGCATCTCAGATCATTTCTACTTGGATCCAAAAACTACCTTGTTAAGATACTTCAAAACATAATCAACAAATTCCCATTCTTTCAGGATCTACATCAATACAGATGAATGTAGAACTATTTAAATTTGAGCCACTGCTTCGAATTTGTTTTTACTAACTTCACAAAATATAAAAGCAGCAAATGTATTCGTCCGAGTAAAACCATTTATTTAAAAATCGGTTTTCTTAGAATTAATTAAATATTTTTTTTGCAAGAAGAAACATCTTTACAAATATTATGCGAAGTGTTTATTCACTCACCAATCTAACTTTTTTTGTTTGATTATGAATCTAGAGGAGTTTTGATAAGCATGTAGTTCAAAATCTTCAAACAAATAAGGGGAGTACACGTCCTTATATGGTTGCTTGATGATAGAGTAAATAATATTTTCTGTTTATTAATATTTGATTTGGATTTACTGAATAAAAAATCAAGTTTGTTAAAAAGCAGTATGCTTGAGTCATTATATATACACGCCCAATAATTTCTTAAAAATGCAATAAAAACAGGAAAAAAGATTGTAATTTGTTTTAGAAACTGTTTATACTTATAGTCTTTGTTTTTTATAGCGTTCTAATTATGATAGGATATATATTTAAAGTTATCCAGAATTATGAACGAGGCAATCCAAAGTTTTTAAAACATGCCTCAACTTTAGAGCAGCATCCATCTCTCGGAAGTAAGTTGTGCAGTGAAAAACATCATCTTATTAGATGATTTAACTTTTTTGGTATGGGTATCAGAAATACTCTCTGTTCTTGCCCACTTGAATATCCGTGCTCCATGGCATGATGGAAAATTCTACAAATCATTATATCAAAAATTTATCTTTTTCAGACCTCGAAAGGTTAAAATCATTTCTGATAGCGGGTATATTATTATCTTAGTTATGCATTCAATATTGTGTTTTTGTCAAAAATTAAAATGGGTCATTATGGAACACCAAGTGATACGATGAAATAAAAAACAAATCACTGTATATATACCCCAGTATGTAGTACATATATACGTATATATAGTCTAACTTCGGGGGTACTGTGTTCCATCATTGTACGCCTAAAAATTTTAAAACAATGTCATAATAATACATTCTTCCCATAAAAATTATTAGGTCAATCTGCTTTTCCACTAATGAAATGCCTATCTTATATTGTGAAAGTGTAACGAAAATAAATTTTTCACACTAATCAAGCAGAATTGCGCAGTTATTTTGGATTAATATATTTTATCCAAAAATATTTGGTAACTTAGTCAGTAAAAACATTTTAATTGCTATAAACATATGTGTTTGGTAATAGAGGTACTAAGTCAATAATCTTTCGTCCTTCCTTTTTAGCATTATATACCCGAGATGGAACACTGGTATGCATCGCTATGTGTTATGGAATTTAATAGCAAAAAACCATCTACGTGCATTATAAAAATGTATATGAGCTACATTTTTGCTAAAATATGTTTAAATATACGTTTCCAATTCTTGAAAACCATTGGTGATTATTTTTTAACACTATTTTTTACTTAAAGATCATTTCAATGCTCTTTTACAGTTAGATAAATTGCGCACAATCAATTTATACATGCTAATCACCAGACTTCTATAACCTTCCATAATTAGTTTACTTTATATCGATAACACACAGTAGTGTATTTTTAATTTTTTTCCTCAAACAACATATTTTACACTTCAGATAATGTAATTGCTGCAAAGACATACTAGACTTTTCCCTATCCGCGTTGCTTTGTGTATAATGAATAATTAATTACTACATCTCTATCTCAACAAAATCTTATGCCATCAAAAGGGCATTCAATTGATAGGGTTTTTAAAAAGAACTTTCGATTCGATCTGATTGTTTCTGCCATAATACTGATATCTGGTTTATATGGATTCATAACCATATTTAAGGGATCTCTTTAGTTTTTTCATTGAATTTTTTAAATCTCATAATATCTTCCGATTTTAAATTAAATTTGGCATGCGTTTATCACTTAAATGAATGCAGTATCTCTTACAAATAGCACCTCGACAATAACCTGATTTAAAAAAATTACTAACGTTTTGGCAATTATACTTCTTCTACTCTTCCCACCATTTCACCTAAAATCTATATAACCTTCCATTCATCCACCAAATATTAGATTCATTTTAAAATTATTATTAATTCGTTAATTTCTAAACGGCTCTTTTCCTCTTTAAGGTAGTACTTGACTTAAAGTTTTTAATTCTTGAGGATGGAGCTACTAAATTAGGAGAATTTTTTATTTTCGAATATATAACCGAAAATTGATCAATTTCGGAATTAACATTAAAATAAACACCGTATTTAAAGCAATTTAAAAAGTTTCTAGCGAATACCTCTCAGGTTTATTACTTACAGAATGATATTTGATAAACATTAAAAGCCTTGTACTGCTTTTTGCTTTAAAATTGTTAATTTAATTTTTCCTTTAACGGAGATAATTCTCAAATACCGATAAAGTAAAGAATAAAAGTTATAAAAAAAAATTTTCAAAACAGTTGTTGCTTACTAAGCAATGTGTTAAATTTAATAAATTTAGTCAATACGAATAAAATAGTTCTGAATTACCAACGGATCGTCGTCAGAATGACACTTAAAAAATATATAGATATTTTGCATCTAAAACAGACTGTAATTCATCTATTAATGTTTAATTTTTCCAGGTTATTAGTGTTTGAAAATATTGAAAAAAACGCACGGTTTGATAACTTTATCTTTTTAAATCAAATTATAGGCCAACAATGATAAACGAATTCAATACAAGTCATTTTTATTCCTTATTAAAATGTGAGCAATGGAAAGTATCTTGAAATATTTTAATAAAAGTTTTTGATGTAATATAAATCTCTCTAATTAAAGAACAATAAATTAATATATATTAAAATGTATCATAGATTTTACTACACCTGTCTATTTTATGTATTTTTCCTTCAAAATAAATTTTTACTTAATCAATAATTTAAACCAGATCTCTTTTACTCCCTTCTTGTATCATTAAACCGGA
>LDMZ01029614.1:0-12801 GCA_001455285.1 Sphaeromyxa zaharoni | reverse complement strand
ATCGGAATCGTTAAAAATTTTGGTATCGTCCCATCACTAATTATAACTTTAAGTTTGATTCAGATTCCATAAATGGAGCTAATATTTTTAGCATAAAAGTTTGAATTACTTGATTAAAAAATTATTTACCACTATGATTTTTAAAAACTAAGTGAAAATATAAGCGATTCTGGTATAACTGTACTATGATTAGAACTAATAAAACTTCATATTGTATTATGTACATGTCACACAAAAGACTTAAATATAAAAAGTTATAAAAAATAAATGCTGCATTTTTATTTTATTGTTTTGTTTGCCGAAGGTTTTAACCCTGTGTCAAATACTTTAGTAACCATCATTTTTATTAATTTTGTATGTTGTTCGCTTAATCAGTTTAAACATGTCATTCATGATAATTACATATTTTAATTCAGATATTAATATATTTTTATCATAGTTAATGTTATCTTATGAAATTACACATGGATATTATAATTATTTTTCCTCAAAAATTTAGTATCTTTAGACGATAGTTTTTAGCTCTTCGCACCCTGTAATTTGCGGTACTTATGCCAATCATGAATTTTCTGTTAATTGGCTCATACGGTTGAAGCCGTAAAGCCCATGGTTCTTCCACCATTCGATAAATTTGTTTTAAAAATTTTATTATGACTTTTTGTTTTCGTTTTTCCTATACTGATTATACATCGGACAACAAAAATAAATTTCGAAAATTTAACAAACCGTTTGTTTCCAAGATATGAAGTGTCTTTATTTATTGATACATATATATAATGGTCATTTATTTTTGTTTTTTTTAATATCCTTTGCCAAGGTTGTACATAATTTATTATCGACGAATTGATAGAAAGCGGCCAAAAATAAAAAATTTTTCTTTCATTATTTTTTTCCCAAAAATGAGAATTCACTTCTACCATAATATCTAATCTAACTGCTATTAACATATTATTTTCTAATTTTTAGTTATTAATAGTTTATATTACTGAATAAATCCTTTGACAGACTAATCAGTTTTCTGATATTGGTATTATCTGGTTTACAGCTACAAGAAATTACTAATATGGTTTTAAGAAGAGTGCACTAAAAGTTATGGTTTTTAAAAGTTTTTTTATGATTGCTTAAGATATTTTAGTTATTTTTTCGATATTATTTTTCACTTCAATGTAATGTTCTTCTACATATTTGTGGGTTTATTTCATTATGCACGAAAACCTCTAACCAAAAAATACTCAGTATAATAAAAATTGTTAGTTAATTATACATCTTTAAAAAATATAAATATCTGAGGAAAATAGATAAATTTTTAATTATGATATTAAATTGAAAATTCGTATTCTTTCTGTGTGGTTTCATCCCTGTATTTCTAACATTTTCCACATAGTTATATATAAATGAGGCAAGCATATGAGTTTCAACTCATAATTTAATAAATTTAGTGTAAATTTCTTCCGTTTTCCTCATTTAATACTTCAAATTACAGCTGGAGTACGTCATATCAACTAGTTATTGGCTCCGAATTTTCCTGAATTTGCAGACGACTTTAAAACAGTAAAAAAATTTATTGGAAAGAAAAGTGTGTTCAGATAGACCATAACAGTTAATAAAGTCTTTTTACTCTTTTTATATATTTTTTTAACTTTCCTTCCACTTTTTTTGTTTTACATTTGACTAACATGTTTTTAAGTGTTCAAGTTTCGTGGTTCATATTCCTACCAACTTGAAAATCTTTTGATAGAATATGTTAAGCCCATTCTCATTTCAGAACCATCTAAGAAATTTTTGTTATGGTTTTATAATTTATCAAAATTTTATTTTCGCACTTCTTTGTTACTGTCTTCTAAACACTTGAAAGATGTTATATTGATGTAAATTCACTTTATTAGTTACCGGTACACCTATCTATAGCATTTACAAAGATAAACCGAATTTTTGCATTGTAGATTGCAATTGAACCTTGTAATTAATTTGGATCAACGAAAAAGTATTTGGAGTTTAAAGACAGTACATACATCTTGGTTGAGATCAGCTAGAGTTGATACATTTTCAAGTAACAATTATGTATTAAAAAGAATATTCTTCCTAATCACTATTCATGTAATTAAGAAATACTGATTTAAACTTCAGATATATCATTTTCATCTATGTCTTAAGATAAGAACAAAAATAAACATAGGATTTTTTTTTCTTCATTTTGCAACGCTGTTAGTTTTTCAAATATAGTAAAAAATGGTTTAAACTTGAGTCTCATCACAGTTTTAGCTCATATACGGATGTACTTATTGGCATATGATTTCAGAGAAGTCTTGTTTCATCCACATTAAAATTTTTTTCTAAATGATAATCCTTTTTCGTAATTATCTCATTCGAATTGGCAAATAAGCTGTGAGATATGTGTGACACTTGTTTCTCTTCCATTTCTTGATCGCTGTACAGTTTGAATTTTTTTATGAATTTTACAAAATACTTATTATTTACGATAAAGCCTTTATTCATATATCATAGGATACTTTAGTTATTGAAATAAGCTTTCTGTGGATTAAATTTTAAGAAAATTTTGTTCTTTTTTGTTGTTTTTTTCAAGTGTATAGCACTTTTTTTACGACATGCATGGGTTCCACAAATTATTTCATCATTACCATAAAACAAATTGATGTATCCAGCCCTTTTATCGCTTCATGAACTTTTTTGCCCCTTATGACCTTAGATGGAAAAACCATAACAAGTGTATATCAAAGTTATAAAATTTTTATTATGAATGTCTTACATCCGTTGTATTACATTACATTCATTTTTTAATACCGAGATAATAATTTTCATTTCATTTGTATGAATTTTTGACAATACCTGAAGATAGATAATGTAACGTTGGCGTGATTGCATGTTGTTAAGTCATTAAAATGTATCATTTTGAATATTTTCTTTAATAAAATTTTATTAATATGTATGGTTATTTTATTTAAAGCAAAATTTAGTGATTTGTAAATTTAAACTCCATGTTAGCATCAAAACTAAAGCATATACAGAGGTTGTAAAAACGTTTAATCGCTCTCGCAACTCAGAATTAGTAATACATGTATTCAAAGTTGGGGACCTATTAAAATATATTAAATTTTTGTTTCATTTCATATAAATGTAGTTAAAAATATATTTTATTAAAACTTTGTATTATATTTTGTGTTTTTTTATTTAAAAATTATTTTTGCTTTTTTACTCTAATTTACATAAGAAATAACTTTAAATATTCATATATAATACAAGTAATTGAATTGACATTGTTTATTTACATTATTTGAATAAATCGAACTACATAATGTACAGAAAACATGTTATTTTTATAGTTTAAGTAATAAATCATTTGTTTCATCTGTATTTTTTGATGTGGAGAAAGAAAGAAGATTTTTTATTAAGGCTGATCCATTTTATCACAACATATTATTCATGTACTCTTTTGGATGTATTATTCATTATATAATACTTTAAAATTTAGAATCAAAGCTTATTGAATCCAAGATGGTACGTGTGATGTCTAACGGTCGTTACTAAAAGTTCCATCTATTGAACACGTCAATTTTTTACGTCTTTGCGTTTTCAAAAATCAGGGTTAACTATTAGCTTTAAACATTTTTATTATGTATCATCGATCATTTCGAATAAATCTGTTTCTATTTGAGCTTAGATTTAGTGCATGTGTCATTATTTTATCAAACCATCGAGATTCTTGATTGAAAACTTCCAAATTGTTAGTTTAATCATTCAATTAGTAGAGTGAACTGAGAATTGACATTTTCTCTTTTTTTTTATGTGCAACCTCCGAAGGATTCATAGGTAACATAATCCTATGATATAATTAGATTTTCATTAGTTTCATGGAACTTTTTTATGAATTATGGCTATAATAGATAAAGAATATTGTTTGAAGTTGACTCGTATTTATTCTTGATTTCGCATTTTTGTTTTTATGAAAAGCTGAAAATTGTTCATTTCAATCAATTAATGCCGGAGAGATGGTTATTTTGATCATTTAACATATATAATTTTTTGTTTTAATCTAAATATAAAATTGAACCGTTAAATTTTGATTCTATTATTCATATTATCTGAATGGATTTTAAGAACATGTGCAATATTTTAGACCAGAATTTATTATCCAAAAAATTGAATCCTCTTATTTTTAATTAATGGTTGCTGAACTCAATGATTCAAAAATTGCTATGTCCATAATTGTCAGATAAACTAACAAAACTTGGAACCGGGTTACTGTAAGAATATATTTTTCTGTCAATTGGAATATATGGGTTTTCATTTATTTTTTAGTACTTTACTTTAAACAAGTTTCTATATTTAAAAAAATCTGGTTTTATAAGTATCTTCAATAATTTTACTGTTGTTTATATTTGTATTTATGAAGTTACTGTAAATACTAATTATCTGAGTCTACTTACATCGCTCCCAACTATTTATACTACAAAATCAGGGGTCTGGGTCTAAATGCATAATTAAAGAACATTAACATCTGCCCTCGACGAACTTATATTAGGCAGCATTAGTTGCCTATTTCATCCATCACGGACAGTTACCAATCGTGCCGAATAACATTATCAAAAAGGCATACAAATACGGGTAGATTTTTTGTGATCCGTCTAAACCATCGTATAGATTGTTTAACCATGTTTTTTGTGGATTAATTTGTCTAATTTAAGCTTGTAAATGGTTTTTTGGGGTGTAAGGGCTTCCTTTTTATATAAATGGAATAGTATAATACTTTAACAACAATATAGTATTGTGATTTAGATTTTTATAATAGCATTTCTAAATTACCCTCCTTGCTTTAACCTCCCACTTGTTTAAGAATTTTCCATAATTATCGTGATTTAATTATTTTATGAACCTCTTGTGTTGATATCCTATGTTCATGGCACTAAATGGAAAACCTTAAATATTTTAATCTAGGTGATTAAATATAACTGCCTGATTTAAAAAGATGTAAGTATATAACATATAAAATTCTCCCACTCTATTTATTAACTATTTGGAAGAGTTTTTTATAATGTTAGATCATTCTAAATTTTAGTAAGTATATTCTAACACTTCATTTGGGTTATTCTCTATGGAATGAATATACACAATTATGATCCTTATATAGAGTCCTTGTTTTCTGTAGATGTTTATAGTTAGACCAGCCATTCCAAGCTGTAGTTAATTAAATTAGCGTTGTGTTTACATGAGTGTATTTTAATTTATAGGTAATATGTATTTCGTGCATTTTTATAGATTATTAAAGACTTGGCATCCACTAAGGGCTGGTAATCACTATCCAGGACCAGTCGTACCCAAATAGCCTTTTAGAAGACCCAAAGACAAGATTTTTTTAGTCATTTTGTATTTACTGAATTTTACATTAATATTGAAAATCATGTATACTAATTTAAAACTTATGCCTTTTGAACCCGTTTTGTTCGTTGAATTCTTTCGAATAATTTTTTGTACTTGGTTATATATAATTTATATGAACAGTGCCTCTGTTATTAGTCATTAAAAATAAGTTATAAATATTATTAGCTTGTTGTTAGCATTATTCCCTATTGATTTTACCAGTGAAAGTAACTTTTTTTAAAAATATCTACGTTATTCCTCCTTGAATGGTTTTGGAATGTGTCTTTATAGTCCAGTATTGAAAAAGTGTTGCTTTAGTTCTGTATAAATATTATAACAATTTTTATTTTATATAAATTTCGCTTTATATGAATAATATCTACATCCATATTAGTTTTCTGCACATTAAACAATTATTTTTCTTTAATGGAAAACTAATTCGATTATTGACGTTTTGTAAATTTATGTTTATATAGATGAAGAACGTTAATCACAAGTTGATTCTGGCACAAGCATTCATGGAAGTATCTGATAAGTTCTGTAAAGAATCGTTGCTTTTGTGACTTTTGTTTAAATTTATTAAACATGATTATTGCAGTGTTGTACTTAACAAATGTGGACAAACGATTGCTAGTCTTGCTGGCGAATTGACTAACTATGAGTTTTCAATCGAAGAAGACGTCGTCAAACCGATTCAATCATATTTGGATGTAATATTTCAAAAATATGTATTGAGTTTTATTTCTAGAACGAGCTGGAATCAATTGATAAATTAAAAAAGAAGTTGTCACGCACACGATTGGAGCTAGATGCTACCAAGTCCAGGTACAGCTTTTGTATAAAGATCTCTTAATGATTCTATTAGACTTGTGTCACAACAAAAACAAGGAATTTCTAAGGAAAAATTAGCTAATATTGAAAATGAGCTTGACTCACTCTGTTACAAGTTTGAATCAACACAAGAAGCTCTTTCAACTGAACTCTTATTCTTTACAGCAAAAGAAAGA
This sequence comes from Sphaeromyxa zaharoni, assembly GCA_001455285.1. Lineage (NCBI taxonomy): Eukaryota > Metazoa > Cnidaria > Myxozoa > Bivalvulida > Sphaeromyxidae > Sphaeromyxa > Sphaeromyxa zaharoni. Next base: position 6,418 of record LDMZ01029614.1, on the reverse strand, counting down.
GAATTTGCTAATATATTCATTAATGTTTTCTATTGCATTTTTTATTTTAATTCCTTTCTTAGTTGATGAAAGCTAAATTAGAGTATCATAAAAATTCACTTGAACATATTTCTTCGGTTATCCCAGAATTGGAAAAAATAACTGGTATTAGTTCGTTAGCCTTGAAAATTAATTTAAAAGAAACTACGGTCTATCAGCCTGTGTTTGGTCTATCTCTTGAAAACTATCAAAAAATATTTAAAGACGAAATATCTTTTGTACTTGAGGACTGTATAAATTTCATTTCCCTGAAAGCTATGACTACTGAGGTATACTTATTCTTTTTTATTAATTTTTTTGAAATTTAATTCTCTCCTTTACTCAATATTTCAAAACTAATATTAAATAAACTCTGAATAAATAGTTTTTTTCGTAAATATAAGCAATAACTTAATTATTTTATTCACATAATTAATTTTGTGTATGTTCTCTAACTATAAATCCGAACACGCTATTATAATTCGCTTTTTGAATATTCTGAGAACAATACTGTTTTTGTAAATAAATTGAAAACAACAGTGATTATCTCGTTGAAACCATTTACACGATTATTATTCATTGAAGTGTTTAGGATATTTTGTATATGATTATAATAGAATGAAAATTTCTTAATTATTTTTTAAAAATTATCCTGGATATAATTTAAGTTTTTTTTATATTGACTAAAATTATTATAATGTATAGGAGATATCAAATGCTATTCCTGTTTGCTTAAAATAAATATCTTGTTTTTTGAAGCGATGAAATGTAAAATTATTTATTTAGAATTTTTCCGTGTCCTTTACTTTTTCCTAACGCACATTTGATAACTTATTGATGCATCCACTGCATTTATTTCTGTAATGAACCTTTTTTATGAATTGTAATATACTACATTTTTACCCTAAGAAGCAGTAAGTTATTATTTTTTAGAGGATAAATGCAATAATTATGAGTAAGTAGGATTTCCTACCGTTTCGGACTCTTAGATCTACTTGAACCTGTTTTGTTTTGATAAAATATAGGATTTTTTAATTTTGGTATTTCTGTAAGACTATGATGGTTGGTTAGGCCGCAAATAACTGCCTACATGTGACACAAAAATTATTAACATAAAGTCTGGCGTGTAAGAACTTTTTTATAATCAAAATTTAACCCAAAAGTTGAGAGTGTCTTATAAGCGGGCTTTGTTATAATAATAAATCATACTGTAATTCCTTGAAAATAACAAGTCACAAATATATATGGTTAGCTGAAATTCAGGTAATGTATTTTAAATTTAGCTAAAATTACGGCAAAAATTTGAAATCTCATTTGGAAGTTTCAATTTTGCTATTCGTACATAAAACATGGTTTTCCACTTTTCGTGTATTGTATTATTCGGTTTTGTTTAAAACTATGGCTGTTTTTAGTTTTATTCTATCGTGGACTTTTCCTAAAGTTAATGATGGTCTTTCAAGGAACAAATATTTTAGAGGTTTGATATTCTAATTATAATCTTCAGCGTCATCTTATAAAACTCATTGATTCTTATTCATTTTGTTTTGATACTTAATCCTTTTATTATATTCTATTTAATACATCCCCCATAAACTTTTTTAATATGAAAATATTTATTTTTAAACATTTAATATTTTAATGCAGTTGTTTGAAAAATATCGTCGTTAAATTTGTTGTTAATTTTACTATGGATCTTGTTTCATGTTGAGTAGTTTTAGTTTCTTGGTATAAACAATATTTAAATTGTGGTTGCTTTTATATTTGTAGTTTTTCATTAAAATAGTTTGTTCTAATGGACAATACTTTAAACGAATCATCAGAGAAGATCGTAAAAAGTTAATTTTAATTCTGGTGACTTACGTATCACCTACCTTTCATTCATAATTTTAAAATTTGAGAGAAAGATTTTTCATTATTATCTATTATTTAACTAATTGATTTATAATTTAAATATTTGTTGCAAAAATCAACAACTTACATTCCACGGTAACTAAAATATTTAAGTTATAAATTTAACTAACTACTTTATTAAGTTTTTTGTATTTGATAACTTCTTAAACCCTTTGAATCATACCTTAAATACAATATGTTTTGTTGAGAAATTTATCGTTATAGATTAAATCAATTATTATGTCTACATAATCCTATGTTTATGTCTGTTAAATTTTCTAATCTAGTGCATCAAATAGATTTTAAATACAGTTAATAAAAAGTTTTTAGGGTTTCATTGAACTACAAAACAATATTCTCTTGTAGAGTATCGGAAATTCAGTATATGACTATCATTTATGAATTTGCGTCTAAATTAATATAAAACGGAAAGAGTTGATAATTTGGTTAATATTATTTTTTATTCTTAATAAGAAACTATATGCCGTTGCAAAATTATGTTTTCGAACTGTATATATATTTAACTTTTTTAAAATTATTTTTGCTAAATAGCTTTATTTTTACTGGATCAAAAATTAAAAAACATCGGTTTCATCTTGTTTTCAAGTGATACTTGTAATAAGATTATTCATAACCTCGTTATGTGAGTAAATTTAATATGAAAAAAGTTACAATATTTAGACTGCTAAAATTTTGTTTCGATCCTATTATGTTTATCAATATTTTTTAAAATATTGTTCTGTAGAATTCCCTTTTTCTTCCATTCTTAAAAAAATGATGAATAATATAGTATATTTCTTGTATTTATGCTATTTTGTTGTTTCAACTAGTGCAAGGGTTAATTTTATCTCATTTTGATATAACCAAAAGTAATACATCAAATGTAAACATTTGTATTGTGGTATTTTTTTCGGAATTTTTAAAATATTTTTTTATCCATATTGAGGATTTTGAAAACAAACCTCATCATTTTTTCGAATTACTTTATTAAAAAAAATTTTTGGCTTGCTTAATATGGTTAGACAAATAGAATGAATTTTATGTAGATACCATCATATATTTTTATTTTTTTTATTCAAAATAATAAAGTTATTTATGTTGTGTTACATCTGGAAAATAAGTAATGTTGATTGACTAATAATTTTTATACTTTTTTTAAAATACTTATTTAAAATTTATTTCATTCTATTGGTTGGGACATATTCTCCTTGGTGAAACAATAAATTATTAATTCATAACCTTACTAATTAAAGGTAAGCATAAATTTTAATTATTTCAGGGATTATTTCGTGTGGCTGGAAGCTCTCAAAAAGTTAAAAAACTCAGGGTTTATATAGTTTAAAATGTTATTGATTAATTTTAGGCAGGATTCGATGCAGGAGTTGTAAATTTAGATGAAGATAATATTGATGTTCATACAGTTACTGGTACTATTAATGTTTTAGAATTTAAAACTTTAAAAGCTGTAATGAAGCAATACCTTAGAGAACTTCCTGATCCACTACTAACTAGTGCCCTTGCTGATGAGTGGCTCCGTTTAAGCACGTATCTTTTGCATTAAAATATATCCTATCATAGTGTGCCAGTAGATAATAGAGCTAATGCAATTAAAATTTTAGCTGAACGTTTACCCAAGTTTAATTATCAAAACTTACGGTATAATATTCTCTCTATAGCATTTTTAATAAATATTATTTAAGTAAAATTTTTTACCTGGAGAATTAAGTGGTTTTGATTTTCTTTTTAGCATTTAAGAATATACATCTTTATTGGTTGTGATCCTTTTTTAAAAACAATGGATAAGAAATACTGTAATGTATCATCTAAAAATAAAAGTATTATTATTTGAATACACTATTTTTTGTTGATATTCCCTGTTCCAATCTTAAAGAAAAAATAGAGTAAAATCTCTAACATAAGTTGAATTTTTTAAGGAATTTTTTATACATACCAATTTTGCAGTTTACAAGTATTTTCTATCCAGGACTTCGACGTACCAATAACAGTACATTAAGGACCACGTTCGGAGATAAAAATAAGTTTTCTTGAATTTATATAGAAATTTTTAATCTTTATAAATTCCTGTATTTATCACGGCGAAATGTGTGATATTGATAAAAAAGTATCTCAAGTTACAATTCAATGATATGCCCGAAGTATATTAAAATGGTGTGGGTTTTTTTCATAAGATAGCTAAATTTATGGATCGTTAAGATTTTTCTACATCTATTAGTAGCTGTAAATGTGGAAAAATTGAAAATAATCAGGGAATAACAAAATATTAATTTTGGAAATAATTTTATTCTAGATAAATGTAAAAATAACAAGATAACATAAACATTTTTACTCAATTAATCGATATGATTTGTTATGTATTCTTTGAATGTCATTTTCTATCACTGTGGTCAACCGTAGAGTATCCAAGGTTTAAAAAAATAACTTGTTGGTCTTAACATAGAGTAATATCATTCAACGTTTATATATAATATTCCCTTTGACTGTGCTTATATATTTTTATCTATAAATTTTTTTTTATTAATTGAGAATGGACATATATATGTGATGAACATTCGATTAGAATGTATTGAAACTAGAAATTCATTGGTTTTCTTGGAACTCTGCTAGACTTGACTGTAGCCTTATTTATGTAAAGGTTATTCAGTGTCTGTGTCACAATTTCCATGGGAAAGTGAAAAATAATCTTAGTTTTCTAACGGATTTAAGTGACGTTATTTATCAATATAATTCAAGAATTAATTATTACATTAATTTGTGTTAAATGTTTCCGTCAGTTTTTTAATATTCATTTATAAAAAAATTAATGGTCTTTATAGTATATTCGCTTTGTTTCACTGCTCCCTCAAACCATTTTACTTGTTTTTGTCATTCATTTCATCTGAAACTTGCTTTCAAATTTCAAAGAAAAGTTTTTAACCGAATTCTTGAAACTTTTTTTTATTTTTAAGGGTAACGTTACTCGTTTACTTTCCTTCATGGCAAAAAAGATAGGATTCTGTGCGGAACCTTAAACCTATTTTTGGTTATTGCGTTTACAGCTTTTACAATGTTCTATCGAGAATTATTAATGAAAATCAATTGACCATTTAGATTATTTTTTTTCGTTAAATAATCTTATAAATTGGATCTAACTGAATCAGAGGTTTATGTCAGTTGATACATTGTTTACAGCATAACAAGTGGTTTTGAACTTCCCAATGAAGTTATAGCGGATGATGATTTTTTGGGTGGAGGTATTTCTAGTTCTGATTCCTAGGTGTTCTTCTAAAGTCTTATCCATATTTAATTTGTCTTCTATTCACATAGAAACACGTCTGGTGTTCCGCTTCCATTTTATTTAATGCTCTTCCTTGTGTCGATATGTTCCATGTTTTTTTGAGAAATTTTCAGTGTCAACAGGAATTATTTTTGTTCCTCGGTTTTTGGATGATTTATTACAGGACCTACACTCCTCAAAGCATTTAAATAAAATTTCGATTGAATGTAGCAGAATTTTTTCAACTTATTATCGTTTTTTGTCTCTGGCTATCCAATTCAATTTTATTGGTCAAAAAGAATTTTTATGGTTGAAGGTGCAAATTTTTCTAGTAGCTCAATGCTGTCTGCATTTTACTAGGACGGTGTAAACGCATTTGATGTAACATATTACCTGTTTCGATATCAATAAACATCACTCTTAAAAGCAGTTATGAAAACGATGTTAATTTTTTTAAACAGCATAGTATTTCTTAAATTTTTAAATTGTTTTATAGTTTAAATTTTTTTTTATAATGAAATCTTATTTTTTCATTCTTTTAGATATCTTATGGAATTTTTAGCTAATGTTGCATCTAAATCTGAACAGAATAAAATGACTCCAAGTAACCTTGCAATAGTTATTGGACCAAACTTATTATATACCACGGATGAAAGGTGCTATTTGCTTACTATGTATATGATAAATATAGCAAGGCTATGGCTTATACTAGTGCTTCGTCAGGAATAGTCGAGCAAATGATTGAAAATTTTTCATCAATATTTCCTCAAGATTGTTGCTTTATTTCGGCTCTCTTTATTTCGACATAGGTAACCAAGCTGATTCCTCGTCACATAATTCGGTAACCCCGCCGTTTCAACTAATCTTATAATTTGACTATTTTAGAAAGGTTCAACTTAGGAATAAACCACCTGCTCCTGCCGTTTATAATCTTTATTTTTTGTACGTTTCATAGAAAAAAAATGTTACAAATATTCAACAGCAATAACAGATTGAAAATAGTCATCTACTTTTTGTGAAAGAAGGACATAAAAATTAGCTTATACTTTGGTTCACATATTTTTATATAAATAGAATTCATGGTGTTATATATAAATTATTACCGAAATGATTGGACGGCTGCTTGGCTGTTAACGGAATCGGTTCGGTAAAAAATGTGCCTAAAAAATATGATCGACTATATGTTTATAATAAAAATGCCCTTATTATCAAGTGCGATTTGTTTAGTTTTTTTTT
>LDMZ01029598.1:0-10694 GCA_001455285.1 Sphaeromyxa zaharoni | reverse complement strand
CGAACAGTTATACCACTTTCAAACCTTATATGTAGAAGATTAAACGCAACATAAAGGAAGATCACAAAAAACATATAATTAGCTTCAGCCATCCATGATTCACCCATCAATTATCAAAAATGAAGGAAATGTTTAACAATAACATCAAGAATTTTTAATTCTTCTTATAGCTAATTGCCCTCTTAGTACTTTTCCATGAGGTGAAAGGTATTAGAAGGAAAAAATGTTGATCAATTACTACAAGAGAAGGCTCCATTGTTAGTGTTCCAATCTTTACCATGTGTAGCTATAAATTGAATTGTATTAACAAAACGTTGATAGACATCAGCTTCACCAAAAATTTCGTGATTTGTGTTAGAAAATCACACAAGTAGAGTAACGTTGCGACCTTTTCAGAATTACGTGCGCATACCCAGTGAACTATTGTCGTGTTAAGTCTTAAAGCTTCATGTGATGACAAATAATATTATGCGTGCTCATTTTGAACATTGTAGAAATGTAGTTAGGTTTTCTGACTATAAATTTTAACTTAATTTACAAATAGATCTAGAGACCACGAAAATTATCTATGTAGTTTGTTGCTCCCACGACACCTTCGCTTGCACGCTATGGTGATTCGAGCCTTAAATGCCGAAATTTCAGGGGTTAAATTTTCTAAAATTTTATTTATAGATAAAGATCTTTGATCAGGTGAATAACCCACACTTAGCAGCGATACAATTACAATTTTGGGAGGAGTCACTGGAGGATATTGCTTATAATCGGGTTTTTAACCTTATAATTTTTTGTTTGATTCCTAGTCAGTTCCCAGACAACCAATTATACAATGCCTTTCTATGGTCTAATTCTATGATTACCTAATATTCCACAGCTGGCAAAACAATCAAGTGTTGATATGAGTCTTCTGAGATCTTTGGTTTCTTCAAGAGTACGTCAACATTTAATTAATCCCTATTACCACCCGTTTCACGTAAATGCTTAAAATATAAGAATTTTTACGTAACTCCTCTATGATCACGTGGTCGATTCGAACCCAAGATGAAATTGAAAGAGTCATTAATTTTTTCTCCATTATCAATACACTTTGAACTTGAAGTGTTTCTCAAGAGTAAATTACTAAATTATATATCAATTAAAAATTGAGCATTAAAGATATTTTTAAATTCCTAATAGTTGAATGATATATTTAAACAATCCGGTGAATATTAATTTTTTTCTTAGCTATGGAGAAAAAAACCTTTACCTGCTCCTTATGTTTTCGGAGGCGGTTCAGTAAGGTGGGACCTACCTCCAGCCCGCTTTCGCGTCAGGTTAGGCGCCAGTCAGAGCCTCCCAGGGTGTTTGACAGGCAGTGTGGGGTTTTCATCCACTAAAACAACCCCCATTACCTACCCTTGTACTAGGGCTACTCTACCTTATCAGGCCTTCGTTCTCTGGTTTTTATAACTAATTAGATCTTAAGAGAGTTATTAAATCAAACGAAACTAAATTCATTTTTGAATTTAAACAAAATTAAGCTACAAGAACGATACAAAGTGAAATAAAGAATCTTTTGTAGCATTATGGGAGCCATAATCATTCATTTTCATAATAATTTTTTTATAAATTATAAAGATTGTGTTATGAAATTATATTTTTTAAGAAATATCAATTATGATTTAACTAAAAGAGTTTATAATGTTCTTTTTGAACAAAATATATTCTTTATGCCTATAAGTTAGAATTAGGGTTATTATGAATTTGTTCAAAATAAAATTGTAAATTGTAAGTTTGTTAAAAAAAATTGATTTCAAAAATATTCTGAGCATTTTATAAGAAATGTTGGGTTGAATATAGATTCAAATAATAAATTTAAAAATACCTTTCATGGGAAACATTTAGGAAACATGAATGATTGTGAACCTTACGTAACGATTTAGTATTCTCTTTTGATTAAATTCAACCCATAATTCACTGCATACGGGTTACAAATTTTATATTTTAGTTCCATTTAACGTCACTTAGAGTCGTCTTCCAATCTATTAAAAGTTTTGAACTCATAGAGTTAATGCATTTTATAAATGTTTATCAAGTGAAATTAGTATATTCAATTAATATAAGATGACATGCAGCACTTGACTGAAGGCGGCCTTCGGGTTTAGCAAGTCGATCATTGCTTAATCAATATCATAGATACGTTCTTCATATTAAAATTTACTGTAGTATATTCTACACTCGTCCAAAATATTGTGATCTGTATACTAGTTTTAGAATATATGTGTCTACATTCAAGATACATTAATAAAAATATATAATTTATCATGTTCTCATATCTATGATAAAAAATTGTCCACTGACATTACTGGGAGGGTTATGAGTTATATTTTACATACACACAATTTTATTAATCTTTTTAATTCACCGTAAGTTGAACAATACCTGAAATGATTTGATCATATCCTGCTACAATTATCCTTGATTTGTAAAAGTAGTGATCCACAATGACATAAGATTTAAGGTTCCAGTATTCAGATTGAATTATGTATATACCCATCATCTCTCCTTGGATATTACATAATGAGGTTATAATTTTAAGCTTTTTAAAATAAAATATCCACTTGATTTATAAAGGAATCATAAAATAAAAATGCAAATGTGACCGAAGATGCTTGTGCATTTTACCTGGATTTTTAATTAAGAATATAAGGACGTTTGTCCTGAAACGTCTTACATAGAATAAATAGTTTCAAAACTTAGATTATATAAGATTCTTGATGTTTGTAATATCAAAACGTTATTAATACATCTTTTACAATTATGCTTCGGAAAATAATCAATCTAATTCTAGGGATTACAAAATTTGCTTAAAAGTGAAAAAAGTTTATTGAAACCACTATTTAAGCTATAATTTATTTAGGATATATATTTTATAACTATTAATTAACTTTTAGATAGCTTACACAAAGCCTGTGCCATTTCTGGATGAAAAATCACTGGATCTTTACTTTCAACAAACCCACGGATCTATCTTCAAGCTTTTAGCATTACTAGATGAAAGTTTGTTCAGGAAAAATATATATTCAATTATTTTATTAGACCCACTTCGTGATAACACCTCACACTTGTGTGATTTTGTTGCATACGGCGTGGGATACTCAAATTTTATTCGATCAATACCATTTTACTTGACAAAAAACACAGTAATAGTTCCCCCTGAAATTATTCAAAAAGTAGTTACTTTTTTGAATATTGATTTATTTATTATGAAGTTTGATATTCCTTACAAAAAATTTTTTAATTCCATTCCTGATGAAAAACTGGTAAAGCTTATCTCGTACTTACATGAAAAATCCTTAAAAAACATAATACAGGTTATATGTGTGTAAAATTATTATTAATTTAAAGGCTAAAAATCAGTTGACCGAAGTAAATATCTCAAAAAGTATATTCTTACCAATTGTTCTATATTATTTATTAACAAATAGATAAACTTTATAGGTTTCGGCTCAAATATATTTGAGTGGTTTAAAAAGAGGAAATTATAATATAAATTATTCAAATAATAATTTTAGCAGAAGTTTATTTCCACTAAAAATTTTATTAAATAGATACAAGAACTATCGTTAATTTTATAGTTTTCAGTGATGATCCATCACAATTACTTTTTTGACCCTGTTGATTTTATTTCCTAAATCTTTTGATTTAATTATTCTGCTTTTTATGAATTCAGATAAGTTATCAAGCATATCGGGAGACTCTAAGATGCCAAGATGACTACCGCCTATAACAGTATGTGTTTTAATGTTCTGATTGGTACTGTTCCAACGTATGCAAGAGCTCAAACTTTCAACAGGAACCGTCCCATCTCCATCACCATATAAAAATTTTTTACTCGAAGGATCAATATTATCAGAAAAATCAATTTCTGTAAGTGTATCAACACCGGTACCATAGGTACACATCATGGGTACGCCTGGGGACTCTCGGTTAAAGATGGGAACTACATCTTCGAAAATCACATTAGCATACTTTTCTGATACAGCTATATTTACCAATTTTTTAATATCTTTAACCTTGTATTCAACGCTCTTAGTACGTACCAAAACCTAGGTTAATTAATTGAATCCTATCCATGGTGATTACTTTATCATCTCCGAAAATATTCTTAGAAGGAAGTAAGAAGAATAATGACAGAAAAGTAATTTGCATCTCCCTTAACGCAGCCATGTTTGTGAAAAAGGTGGGCATCCCAAAACTAGTTCCAATAATAAGTGCTCTCAGTGCTTCTATCGATCCACCGAAAGCTCCATTTATTGAATACCACGAATCAATATATTTTTCTTTCCAACTGGGGTCTACGTAAGAAAGGAAGTGAGAAACAAAAGGGCCACCCATGCTATGAGATAACAATATCACCTTCTTTCCATATTCTTCATACATGTCTTGTACCCTTTTTTTCATTTTTTTAAATACTAAAAATTCTCTCGACTTACCTGTTTATGTTATAATTTGAAAATATATTTATAAACATGGAGCAAAACGCCAATCATATAGAAATCCCTGGATATCCTTACCCCTTTCATACCCAAAGTTCTGTACTAAATGTGAAACAGTGGGGCGCATATATCGAGTCCCAAAAGTGAAGTACGGGTCGAGATCCTCCAAGTCTTTTGTAGAACCAGATTCATCAAATCGGGTTTCCACACCAAAAGTATTAATCATCGTCCCCGTAGATTCATCAAAAACAAGTTTAAAGTCATCAGAAAAACACGATTGCATAAATATATCAGCTTCAATGCTGATCCAAATAGTGTACCAATCGCTCTGTTTCTTACAGTAGGAATGCTTTGTCGTATTCCTATTCAAACGGGCTTCCATCCTAGTTCCACCGACTCCAGGAACTACACAGTATAAAACAAAATTATTAATGATATTTCTATATCATTATATAAATTTCAAAGCTGCAATTATTAATATATATTTAAAACCTTGATATTTAATCTAAGTATGTCAAACGAAGTTAATAAATTAATTCAAAAACTTATACAGAGTTCTATCTACTGTCTAATGTTTATCGTTAAACCTGTCGTGTTCTCATAACTAATCTATGATACAAGTGATAGAGAGTGCGATTTAATATGCAGTTAGCCTATTCACCCTCCCATTATCAAACGAGAGAAATATGATATCATCAGAATCCAAAGGTGGAAATGTGGATTCATATAAATGGCATAAAAGATTTGAGCGGATTGTCTAATTGTACCAAATGACTTATTAATATATAGTTTAACGATATGTATATAGAAACCCTTAATAAAGTAAAAAAATTCATAATGCTTTAAAAGTTTCATAGTAAAGAATAGGTTAACATGCAAAGAACTCATTATGAAGACTCTGTAGCATAACAGTTAGAAAAAATATTTGACAATTTGCATATATTTATCTAATTTAACTAAGATAATTTCCTTTATTACTTAATAAAAATGTAAAACAAATATATATTGAGTGCAACATTATATAAAATATATTTAAACTGGTTTAAAGCGTCAAAACAAAGGTAAAAAAGTAAACGTTTTGAATCTTTTCAACATTATATATTGATATACCACGTTTGGAGGTAAAAAGAATTATTTTTTAAAGACTTAGCTTTACACTTTGTGCTGATAATATCTCCAGAGTTGCCCATAAACACCTGTATGGTGTAAAGATCTGATATCTATCCATTGCACGTAAAGCTACGGGTGTCACCTGGTGAGGTACCGTAGTGACACCACTCGCTGTTCCGATTTAAGATTTTTTGGCTAACTTTGTAAAGTGCATGATAAACGGAAACATTTCATAGAATCACTTACTGATAAGCAAAACTTAGTCCATTTACGCCATCCATTATACAAAAATATCTCATTACACGATTTCTATAACGAAATATTTAAAGATTGCTTCAATATCCATTTGTTGTTCACATTAGTGTAAAATCTAAAAAAAATTTTTTATTTATTTATGTATAAAGTAGATCACCACAAAGACCCAAGCAAGGATCGCATAACCGAAAATATTGTAACATTTTTACTCCTTATTTTGTCTTTAAATAGACAAAAACATAACTTTAACGGTAGCTAATTTAAATAAAAAATGCTTTTTTTCTAATAAAAGAGAAATATATTGTAGTGCTGGAAGTCAGCAGTTAGGGACTGCAGCTTGCGCATATAAATTGATCGGTGTTGGCGATTACATCGATTGCAGAGCACCCAATGGGCGGTGACTCCAAGACGCTATTACAAAACATTTCCAAAATTTTATAGGAAAAAAACTAAAATTAGATCGTACTCGCCGATGGTCTAATTAAAAATTACTCGTGTTTCGATATAATATGTTAATATCCCTTAGCCACCGGTTATCAGTTCAATATCGGGGCGCCCTAACTGCGCCACGATAATATTTTACAATAGGAAATTATTTAGGTGTTTACATTCGTAAGAGGTATCAGTTGAGAAATTTTCTTTTAGAAGGTATTGTAATAATAATAATAAATACATAATCTCTTAAGTATAAAATAAATGTAAAAGCCAAATCCACAATTAATTTCCTAATAATAATTTCCTATTTGCACAAGTGTATAAGATAATAAATCTTCAATTAATTTATGATCATATATGTCAATTTCTATACATCAAAGACAGTTAGGCAGGATGTTTAAAATTGATTGATAAATTTTGAAAATTTATCTCGCTGACATATTACCTGTCCCATTCAACATGCAATAGTTTCTTTTATCTATAAATATATCATAAAACAAAAAGGTTAACGAATCTCTTTGAAAAGTGGAAAAATAAATGTCCTTGACTTTAGTCAAGGACGGTTTCGATTTATTGTAAAATATATATATCTTTCAAATATAGTTATCTTCAGCGAAGGGTCAAGGTAACAATAGAAAGAAAAGATATTTTTTAATTTTTATTAAAAAACTAGGGACTACATGAAATCAAGAAGAAAATATTACAATAAAAAGTATATAAAATTTACTCCTCAACAAAACATCAATCCCAATTTCAGCAAAAATTTCTTTAATAAATTTTTGATTAAGGTTAATATGTTTTACTCAGTAAGGATATATTGGCCTAATTTGTCGTTTCATAAAAAAATTTCCATAGAAAGTTTGAACAAATCTAACAGTAAGAAAATTTAGCAAAACAAAGTTTTAACTAGTAGTATTTTATATCATTTATTAATGAAATTGCAAAAAAAAAGTTAAAACAGACTCTTTGATAACAGTCATTGAATAATTTTCAGAACAAAATATATGATAATAATTTTGATATGGTTGAATATATTATTAATGTACATAATATTAGCCTACAAAAAGAATAATCAGAATTCACATTTGGACATTTCCAACATTGAACCAATCATAGGAGTGAAGTAGTAAAGTTTTATGATAAATTTGTTCATGGAAAATAAATCTAATTCGAAGGAATAAGGTGTACGAAATTTAATCGTATGATCAAACTTTAATTATGATTTCTATAATCTTTATCAATTTTTTTCTAAAAATACTTCAAGTTAAACCCTATTAAATGAGTTACTATGCCTGTAACAAGTTTAATATCATACAACGAAATGGACAGGGCAAGGATGAATTTTTGACAAGCCTACAATATCAAAAATATAAAAGCATCGATGTAATTCCTTCTGTATTTGTAGTAAGATTACCTATTACTTCGATCCTTAATCTGTTTCTATTATGGCCTGTAGAGGTTCAAAGATAAAATGCAAAAAATCTGGAAAAGTGATTTCATTCATAGAAAATATGTATTAGACCCTTTTAGAAGGAATAAGGTCCAACCATTTTAATTTTAAATCCAGTTTGGAGTTCATAAACGAAAATGAAAAGAACCTCTTTAAGTTTTTTAAAAATTGTATTCCAACGCTTATAGAAAACATATAAAATAACCCTTTGCCACTTAGGTCCGTACATTGAGGGACAACCGAGCGGGGCAATATCGTCCAAATAGGACTTTCATAAGTTCTTATAACAAACTGTATTTCCAAAATATTGAAGGTTTGTTTTTGTGTCGGCATGTATATAGTTTAAAGAATGTATTCCATATTTGTGACATTGATAATTTATTATAAAATTTGGTTATTTTATTACCTAAGAAATAAAGAGTAATGAATAAATATTTTCATTTTTTTTGAGATACGAAAAAACTTCAAAAGCTATTTGTAGTAACAGGAGTAAAAATATAAGTTAATAACTATTACGTATTTACTGTCTTTGATGTTGATTAAAGATAAGGTATTTGAAAAATTCTGAAACAAGGAGGAGCTGTCTGAATCACATGAGACAGCTAATCGCCATGTTAAGTCCACTGGGATACAAAGTTTCCTCACATTCGATTTTCTGATTATGGGATGTCTTAGATTAGGACATTATTATTTTAAAATTCGTAACGTCACAAAAGGTTTTGTACAAATTTAAAATACATGCCAATTAAAACTCCTGTTAGCCGCTCTCACTAATTGCTGTCCTATCCAGAATATATAAAAAATATCTTTAAGAAATCTAACAAATAATTTGTTTTAATTTATATTTTTAATCCTGCTGAATATCAATTCCATATATTTTTTATTTAAATAATGGAATATAATCGCCATTAAAAGAGGGAGAACGCTTAAATTGCTAAATATGACCGATTTTATATATATTAATAAAATGTTTAGTTTCTTAAATAAAACCCTAATAATAACGGACAGACGCTTACCAAATATTGTATTTCCCTAAACTCAACTTCTTTAGTAAACTTGACTGCACAGCCATTAGAATTGTTCTCTGCCGCCTCCGAGAAGAAAAATATTTTAACTCTAAATTAAAAATGTGCGTGAGGAACTCATTGAATACACATAGTCTTCTAAACGTTTCTAATATGTAACAAACAATCTCATTAACATTCGTAATTCAAATAAATATTCATTTGTTGAGAATATATTAATATAACAAACATATATATCATTTTATTTTACCTTTCAACTTGTGGTGCCCCAACAGGAGACCACAAAACCCAATTAATCTCGGATGAATGGCCCAGATTCCATTTATAAAGTAATTAATGGGTCATATAAAAAGACAATAGAATAGTTAATTAGCATAAGGGATATTTTTGGTCATAAACATTCGCATATTTTAGTTACATAAAATGGGTGCTGCTGAAAAACGGGACATATATCATCCCGGAGTATACCCAGAAACCGCTCCATTTTTACCCATTATTTAAAAACGGGTAAAATATTTCGAGGGTACCTCACAACCCAAAAAATATATTCACAAAATCGAAGATTGTAATTTCCGCAACTTTTCCACGTTTCAATTAGGTTTTCCACCAATCTTTATTCCAGGTCTCAGTTGGCCTGGGTTAATTAGAGAGAAATATTCAGATACAAGTTTTCTCTTCGGCCTTGCTGCAAAATGAAAATATAGCTGTCGTGAGTTTTAATTGAAAATTGAAATAAAAAAAGATAATTAACTTTACTTAACATATTTAATTTCAAATTAGTCGCAAAAACCAATTTATTTACCAAAATTTGGGTGTTGCATTCTAAAATTTCATGAAATAAAAAGCTTTAAATTAAAGGGAAAAAAAGGAAATAGAGAAGACAATAATAAATAGACAAAAGATAGACAATAGAATGTCTATAAAAAGCGGTTTTAACAAAAATTTTTTAAGCACAAGCTGATCCTTTCTAATACTTTGATTCGATCAGTTGTTTTTAAACATAATTACCACAATCGAAAAAAAAATAAAAATAATCTTGATTTTTGAAAATAAGATATAAATCGAATTTATTATAATATAATACTCACCAACTAGAATTGGAGGCAACCCATCCGAATAACCCAGTACTACGTTAAGTAAAATACAAATACACCACAAAATCATATACGAATATGATAACTACCTAAGATATACAAAATTGTTCGCTCCTAATCGTTTAGTAATTTTGATAATCACGTAGTTTGAAATAAAAGATTAATTTATCATTAGTATTATGCAATATTCCCCAGCTTATTACTTAATCCAATGAATTGTGCACTCACGTGGTTGTTTCAGTATGTAAATGTTATTATTGAATGGGAACATAATTTTTTAAAAATTGAAACAAAAGACTCTTTTTTTAGAAATTTTTTTCACATTTCTTTCAAAATGCGTGAAATCTGTAACACTCAAATTTTTTTTGGCAATGTTGGGGGAAATGGCATTGAAGAAACATAATTCTATAAAGGATCATAAAAAATCCCAATACCGACAAAGTTATTCCAGGTTAAGCAAGTATTTTCAAACAAAAATAGCCTTATCATGCCAATAAAAGATAAAGAGGAATGGAATTGTTGCAATAACATCGGTCACTAAACAAAATTATTTGTTGTAGGGTGCCCGGCTACAACGTTTTTAATGTCACAGATAATGGAATATTTTGTCTCAACTAGAATAAAAATTTGATTATTTCGGAAAAATTTGAAAATAAAAGGATAAAATCCTCAAATAGTTTATTCCAAATTTGTCCACAATTCTATACGCATGCCTGAGATTTTTTCAAAATACGAACTGTTCGATCCTACCCTCCCCATGGATTATAAATTTAATTTTAAAGAAGGTGTTGACATGATTTCATCGCTCTCACCGGTATATAAGTTGGTGTACGTTTTGGTCTTTTGGTAT
>LDMZ01029587.1:0-10256 GCA_001455285.1 Sphaeromyxa zaharoni | reverse complement strand
TTACTTTGTGTTGGAAAGAAGCATTATTTATAATCTTTAGGTTCAATTGCAATCTTAGTAAATATTAAGGAAAATTCCTTTGCCATTATCCTAACAACTGGCCTTATGACAAATTCACTAATACAGAAAACTCATAAATTACACACTGCGTATGAACGTTATATAATACTTGATGAAATTTTGAATAAAACAGTAATTTATATTTTGAATGTTGGCATATATATTGACTTTTGATGTTTTTTATTTCTTTCTCTAATAATCTAGCCCCCTTAAAAATTACTTATTAGTGTTGTAAATTTTTTGATCTCTCTTCAAACATAGATATCAAAGTTTATAAAATTAATTTTTAGTAAAGATGAGCTAATTTTTGCCATCAATCTATTAGGGGTCTCTAGTGTTTATTTTCTTATTTAAAGTGTATACGGTTCCATCTTTCGAAAACATGGTTTGGTGATAATAAAGAAAGATATTGTATGCGTTTATAGTTACATGTTTTAATCATAAACTTAATTATTAACAATACTTAACTGATATTCTTCTTATGTATCTTTGTATATAACTTAAAAAGTATTAGCTTATACGCAATCATGCAAAAATGAGTCAATCGTTTTTCATTTATTTTTTTCCTAGGATATTTTATATATCAAACATTAATTTTCATGTGATTAAATATTCGTTATCGAGGATTTTTCCTATTTATTTTATTATTATAGACGATCAGTACCCTTATTTATTTGGATTGCTAGTTTTCTGCTGCTAGCCAGTAACAATGACCCGTACATCAGATCAACGTTCGAATTCTTTTCCCCTTAGCACTCCCTTTAGGTTTCGCCTACACCTAAGTCGCTTTGGTAAGGCTGGACTGAAGAATGTTGATGGTCTCTCATTTTATTATAATTCATTCGTAGACAAGGTTATTTTTTCATGGTAACTGTCCAATCATACAATTTAGAACTGTAGTCGTGATGATGAAGAAATTTTATCGAAGATAAAGAAAAGGATAATGAACTAGAATATACTATTATATTATATTGCAAATTTTATTATCTTCATAATACGGTGCCTAGATATTTATGAAGAGCTACTCTTCCCACCCCATGTCTTAGAATAGTCCTTTAAAGTGAATACACCGTCTCGATCACGTTTTTTAACGTGTGAAAATCCTTCCTACAATAATGAATCATTAAGGAAAACTCTTACGAGCTCTTTGGACCAATCCATCTGTGCTATCTTTGCATTCAAATAAGTTAAGCCAAAAAGAATTGAGACACAGGGCCAAAGTTCATGAATCAAGCTTCTCATAATCCCTATTCAATGCATATGCGTATGCGCAAATCAGTTTCGGTAAAAATATTTCTTACCCTTCATTCCACACCACAACTCCTAACTTTCACGTTTTCCTTTATCATTGATAAGTTCGATTTTGCCTATATGTATGCAGATTAACCATTAACCCTATGAATTAATTTATGTAAAACCTTTATCTCTTAAATTCCGCCGTACAATGAAGCATACTAAAATTTACAACACCTTTGTAAATATAATAATTTTAACACCTAGTCTGAGGTATTAGAACGAAGCTTTGAAGAAAGGAAGCCAATCTTAGGTCGTAAGGACCGTGATAGGGTTAGGTCGAAGTGGGGCCGCTCACGTATTTCCGGTTAGACGTTATTTTTAAAGATATATTTAGAAGAGCCTATTTTATGACAAAATACTTTTTTAACAACTTGATTTCCGTAAAGTGTAGATAAGTAAAATGAAAATTCTATTTCAAACATAATTGGGTCTAGCGTAAAACCCAGATCAGGTACTCGCTAGATGTGGTTCATCTACGGTTAAAATTTGTCTTAGTATGAGATTTCTTCTATATATTTTTATTATGTGATAGTTTACAATATGGGAACCGATTAATACTTGATTAATGGTGTATGATCAAGGGAAATGCGTTTACATCACCAAATTAAAGCAACGAGAGACGAGAAATACATCAAAGCAATATAGACTTTTTTGGATTAAATCGTGGGATTGAACTTATACATATCTGCGATTATGCATTTCTTTAAGAAAATAAAAATATTACAATTTTTTTTCATTTTTTAAATTATTATTTTTTAATTAAATAAAAAACACGATAAAACTTATTTTATTTAAATGTAGGTAGGTAATTAATATAAAATTTTAATTATTAAATAAAAACAATCTCTCTCTTTAAATGCAGATATCAATCCTTTAAAAAAATGAAATGATCTATTCTTGGTCATTCAAAATCCACAAAAGATCAACAAATAAGTTTTCTTGAACTGCAACGTTTTCATCAAGAGAATTTGTTTTATTTCTTTGGCCGATTTTGTATTTTGGAGTTTTCGAAGCTATTTCCATGGTATTACTACAAGCTTTTGTTTTGGAATTTTCAAACTCCACTGAATGACTCACACTGTTCAGTGGTTAAAGATGTTTTGCAAATATTGATACGATGAAAAACAATCGATATAAATAATAAATCAAGATCTGATGCAGCTAGTAATAACAGTCAGAAATGTGCTTTTAGTTAAATGAGATACCCGTGATAATAAAATTATAGTATCGGGAGTATGCTCCACCCCACCGATAACCTATTCACCCCTAACCGTATGTTCTTGATGATACTTCATCTTATCGGATTTTGCATAGTCTGTCTCGACGATTCCTCCGTACCCTCAAAGGATTAAATCATCAAGGTAGGGAGGGGTATTTAATCCAACCTGCCGAAAATATCTAAAATGGAAATGACAGTGTTATGTTAAATTTGGAGATAAATATCAACCTGTCCTTTTCTTGGCTCCAACATCCATAAATATCCATGTTTCTGAACTTTATGAAATGTATTTTTCATCACTGAAACAGGATTTACAAAGATAGAGACCCTTTTGTAACTATTTAATTAAAAAATAATCTACTTTTTTCCGATTTGATCACCGAAACTACTGAACATGCATATCATTTTCCGAAACTTTAATCAATTTCCTTATAGGGAACGCATTAAATTGCAGACTTTTTATATTCGAATACTTCGTTATGAAAACTTCTTCTAAGTAACATTATTAATATGCATGTGCGATTCACTCTGGGTAGCCCATCAACTATGGAGTGAACTGTAAACACAGATTTTGTCGACGGGATTCATTTTGATTTGCCGTTGTGCAAATTCTCCCCGGTACTCAGGTTTGCTACTTGGCCTATCTTATTTATCAAAGGACATTTTTATTATATTTTAATAAAACAACTATCCCAAGCAAATAATAGTTTATACTTCTGTAAATAGTATTTCTGGCAGCCTTTTATAAGCTGCACAATTCCATTCATTCTAAATGAACGTGATTAGTTGCTAATTCATGTATGAAATGAATGGGGTTTGTGGTGTCCTTCATGAACACTGCAGCATGCCTTAAGATATAATCGGTCTGTAACTTTACTATTTGATAGATCCATTTTTTTCGTCTTTTCTTCATAGTTTGAGCCAGACATACCTTTATGTTAAATTTACATGACATGCGGTTCAAGCAATCTGACGAATATTTCGGTAAACACCGAGGAAAAACAAAAGCTTGATGCTGTTCTTTGCATTTTGGAGTTCAATAATAAAAATAAGTAGGAATTTTTGAATTGTCCTGTCATGCATCCCATGTTTAAATTATTCGTATCACTGAACTTTTCCATTTGATGATAATTCCTAATTCGAAAACCTTTAATTCCCATCCTTTCTGTATACTTACGTGAAAGATAGATAAAATTGATATTGAGAAAACTTTTTTATGGTGGCTTATTTGTACCAATATTGGTGTTTAGTACACCCATGCAAATTCACTGGTGTTAAAATTTTATGAATCCAAATAGTTTGGTTATTACTGATACACACACGATTGGAACATTTTTATTTAAAATTAATACTTTAATTTTGCTGTGGCGTGTACTAATTGTATATATGAATACAGAAATAACTATGTTAAAATTACCAGAATATTATCGTCCATTACATAGATAAAAATGGTATAAAAATACTAAAACACTCTCGGGCCTTGTCAAAACAAGTTCTTCTTTCAGTGGATATATAAATATAGGTTTTTAAATATCTAATATTATTACTATAAGTAAGGAATGTTTCAGCCTTTTCAATTTTAATTCTGGTCACATTTTTCATTTTAAGTAATAAAAAAATTATTCCTCGGATATATGGAGATGCTACTCAATAAGAGTACATAATGAAAACTATGATTACTACATTTTCGGTCCCTTTTTATACTAATTTCAGTTCAATATATTCTTTTCAAAATCAATAAAAATTTTGTTAAAGTATATGTTAGTTATGATTCATTCTAAATTTCTTTAATATCATTTAGGATGAATCAAAATGCATCTTTTATGAACAATTAAAACTTTCTTTCAAAAAGATCTTTAGGAAAATATCCTATTATTATGACGCAATTAGACTACCGGAACGTATTTAAGTATAAACAGACATGCTTAGAGCAGTTTTAAAGTTACGCTTATTCCTTGTTAGTTAGTACACAACAGCTACCACGATATTTGTAAAATAAGCGGATACTTATAGATTGTATAAAAACCTACACGTATTTAGTTAATTAGGTTGGTGGCAACGACACATCTCTTATTATTTAAACTGCAGTATTTCTGCCTGAAAGAATATTTAATTATTTTAGTTTTGTGTCATTCAAAAATTGGGCGTAGTGAGATTAAGAAAATCCCTGACTCCTATCCTTATATTTGCGTCTGTTGCGAACTGGATCTGCTGACTCCATGTAGCATTCCAGAAATATAGCAAATATTTAGTAAGAATAATGGAATGAAGGCTGATTTTCAGGTATGGTTAGTGTTAATCACGACAGCATAAATTACACCCTGAAACATTTTTAATATTTTAGAAATCTGTCTATCTAAAATGATGCGAGGGATTCAAGCTGGCTTTAAATATTTTAAAAATGCAAAATATTGTAGCGATTATTAGAATATTTTTCTTAAATAAAATTAAGGTAAGATAACCAGATCAGTTCCAAATTTTACAATTTTGAATTCGTAAATTAATAAATGACTAAATAAATATATTGTCGTCAATAAATAAGTGATAAACAAATCGGGGAGTTTACTTTTTGTGCATTATTTGTGAATGGAAAGCTTTTGTTCATAACATTAATTAAATACGCAATGGGGTTTTGATGTGAAGGTTTTACTTAAGAAATCTGTTTTTATTTACATTTCGTAAAAACTTGAACGAGACTTTGCATTGAAACTAATATCATCTGAGTTTGAAACCTGAAATTCATCATATCAATAACTGATAAAAATTGACGAAACCGATAGAAGATTGACTCGAAGAACTAAAAACAGTTATATATTTTGCAAATGTTAAGATGATCATTGTTCTCAATTTTATAACAAAGAGAAAATTAGAACACATAAACAGAAGTCAGTATTTCAAGAATACATAATTCGCAAAATTTCTGTTGTAACGACCTTCTCAGGAACCCGGGAGTTCATGAGGAAGGAATTGATTAAACTGTAAACGCCATCCGGTGGCGTGTAGTGATATGACATATTGTAATGATAATAATATCCTTTAAGTAATTAGTTAGTCAATTCTTTACCACCCCGCCGCCTGTACGTTCTTTCTCCCTGTTCCGAGTATCCCCGACACTATATAACGAAGTTATGTGATGATGCTATTTTATAATTTGAAGAGCCCTCTTCAGGTATATTACATCCGAATGAGAATAATTTTAATAGAATATTGAATTATTATCAATCCAATGTTTGAAAACCTAGTAAATGGTTTCATTTGAAAAAAAAACAAACGAGTTAACTTAATATATATAAAATCATTGTTAATGATGGTTTAGATGCATGCTTTACAATTTAACAAAATATGCGATAGGAATACCTTATAAAGAAAATTGGTTATAAATACTGAAAACCATAAATATCTTAGTATAATTTTTGTGGTTGTACAAATTATGAAATTGCATAACTTCTTTGTTTACAATGCTACTTACACAAATATAAAATTTATACTTTTTAAGATGCAAAGAATGGAGCTGAAATGACTTAGAGATTAATCATTAAAACCATTTAGGATGAATAGTGCAAAATTTTTGATTCGTGAGATAAATTAAGTCAAATGTTGCTACTGTACCGTTAAATGTTAAAGAAGGTATCAGCTAATTACTGGGTAGAACATTAGGGTAATCATTTTACAAAATTGTGCATAAATTGTTCATCCTCTATCTCAAAATAACTAACAAAATTATTTCGACAGTCAATTTTATTGCAATGAAATTTTCGAAATCTGGCAGCGATTTGTGTCAGGCAGTCAATCTTAGCAGAAGGGAAATAATTTCATTGTTTAAAAATGATAATTTTCTATTGAGAATAGTTATGATCTCATGTTTTCAAAAAAAAGCGTCATGAAGTTTGCATGATATGGAATTATTAGCATGCAGTTGTCTTTCATCAAAAATCCTGTGAATACAAACAGATCCATGCAATCAAATGTTGAGAGTGCTTGAAATACAAAAATTCCATCTTGAAAAATATATTACTGTAATATGAGAAATAAAACAAATCTATATTCTGAACATTCACAGATTGCACCACCTTTTTTCGTAATCCTTATAAATATTTAAATGTAAATTTGAAGAATAATTAGTGATTAATTATGTAGTAAGCTGGAGGCGTAGGATAGTATTCTCTTTTTTAAAACATTTGATAAGTTTTAACTACGGCCGATTACCTTAGCAAATTTGAACAAAATTTGCATGCGGATAATATGAAAGGAGACCCGCCTTAACAAATATATTTGAATGACGGGAATTAAAACCAGACAGGCGTTGAAGCCCTCACCCGGATAAAAAAATTAAACAGCATAATGAAAGATACTGAATTAAATCAAACAATGATGATCAGCTTCCAAAGTGCTATGCCTGATGTACTCACTCATTACTAGATGATAAACAGGCGAAGCATAAGCGATAACTAAATATGTATTTATTTAACCACCAGTATGTTATCGGTTATACATATTATTTTTTATTGTAGCATGCTACGATGTAGACTACAAATTCACTTAAATCCCTGCAACTCTATGATGGAAAAAGAAATTTGATTGCATGATTTTTACGATTTCACCTATTAGTTTCATTAAAGAAAGGAAAATTTTAGGATCCGAAAATTCTTTTATTTTATGCTTGGAAGAATCAGTGTTTGGAGAACATTACTCTAAGAACAAAGATAGATCATCCTATGAAGATATCATCAAGTATCTTAATTCGAGATGAGACCATATAAGCTGCAAGCCAGTCAGCTTTTATTCAAGAGAACACAGCAACTATCAGAAAGTCTTGAATAATTTGCTGTTGAGTTGAAAAGATTTTACGAAATTTCTTTTCATAGATATTTAGAATAACAGCTTGTTTCTTTATCCCTGAATAGAATTATCGAAAAAAGAGAGCTTCTAAGAGCGATATTTAACAAAATTTTTAAAACATTTGAAGCAGTCCGAAAATTTATGTCCATCGAAGACGTACCCTGTAAGCCATCAAGAGAAAACATCTTTTCAATGTCTCAATCCTCAAATAAACCAAGTATTGAATCCCTTGCGAAGAGTATGTGAATTAGAATAATGGCTTTGGAATAGCCTCAATATACAAAATATGAAGAACTTCTTTACATGTACGAAAACATGTCGTGTGGGTCGTTACTTTAAGCAGCGTCCCAATTTAAACAATCAGATGGAGCAGAGAAGTAAAGGGAATGAATATAACAATCAAAATTTATAACATCAAAATAGTAAAGACCTTTAATTCTTTAAAAATATAGTAAACGACATGTCTGTTCACGCTTTCGTTGATCCAGGTTTATCATTGACAGTTTTAAGGTTTGATGCTATAAATACCGTCAATACTATTAATTTTAAAAATAAAATAATGATAGAAGGTTCTTGGTGAAACATTTCTGGTACTCAAATTGTCAAACAGCGTATTGACAATCTTGTCCCAACACAAATTTTGTACTTCCAAAAAATTATTTTTTCCAGCTATATAGGAATTGACTCTATCAGTAAAAACTCGATTAAAATTGATTTCTCTGATATATAGAAATAATGGGGATGTCTAGAGATACTGGTTAGATCCGATGGATTCATGAATATTTTATTATAGAATCCATTAATTGCAGTACTTTTACCGATAGCTTATCACAAATTTGTCCTAAATCTAAGCTACATCTTAGTAATATAATAAGCAAACACAAAAATATAATATCTATTAACGAATATGATATCGGTAAATGCAATTTGTCCTAACCAGAAGATCAACACGGGCAATTCCACTTCAATAATACAAAACCTAAGAAGACTGCGAATCCACAGACTGGATGAACTTAATGTACTTAAAAAGCTCCAAGATGAAAAAATGATTAAATGATTAAAACTTCTAATTCAACCTTGGCTTATCCAATTTTTCTTGTTCAGAACGAAGGTGGTGGTCTACTGTGGTGTGTAGATTACAGAAACCTGAATAATGATTCGGTTTTAGATGGCTAATCAATCACAAGAATTTATGATACCCTGGATTGGTTGTACAATACTAGATGGTTTGCCACGTTAAACCATGCCAATGGTAATTTGCAGATACCAGTAGCCCAGTCTAACACAGAGAAAACTCGATTTGTAAAACCATCAGGCTTCTAAAAATTTATTAAGATGCCTTTTGTATTAAATGAATGCTTCAGAGAATTTTCATAGGGTTATGAAACAAATTCTGAATCCTTTACTCGAAATTCACTGGCAGTATACTTAGATGACATTTTAATGTACAGTATAGCAAAGCAGAACATTTTAGCGCGCTGGAGAAGACATTTAATCCTATCCTCAGTTCTAGACTAAAAATAAAAGCCATCAAATGTAAATTCTTTTAGTCAGAAATCAATTATCTTGGATTTATAGTATGAAAAACTGATTAAAATTAAATCCCTAAAAATTAGAGGCGGTGAAAACCTTGCCCATTTTTAAACAAATTCTAGATATGAAATTTTTCCTTGTATTTGAGTCTTAAAAATTTCATTTTTGCCGTACTTCGTGGTAGTTTGCCGGTCAGTATATGACAAACAAACACGGAGCTAGACTGAGGTAGTCCTTCGGGATTGGACTTCCGTTGTCTTGATTTAACACACGATTCATTTACCAAATTATATAAAATAAAACTGTGTACTAAAATTTTAGAACTATCAAAATCCCTGCTGCCACATGCAACGTGGTTATTAAATATATTCCGAGGTTTTTCGGGAATGTCCGACAATTATATATTTTGCTAATTGTGATTTATCTCTGAAAATAGTAAAAAACAAAACAAGGATTCAATTGAATTAATATGTTGAATATAATCACGAAAGAACAGGTGGAATGACGATTAGTTATCGGACCCCTTTTTAATTAATTAATTATTTTATCGATATTGTAATGAGAAGAATAAGAGTTATCAATTGAATAGTATATGATGCCACTTGCCCTCTCAAGTTTTCCAGGGATTGGACAATAAATCGTCTCTGCCGAACGGAGGTTGAAAACTTTGCCTTGATGGAAAGTCCACAGAGGAGCGGATAACGAATGCCTCCAAGTCTCATACAATACAGTGAAAGCCCGAATACTAGATGTTGTTGGGGGAGAAGACCTTCGAAAAACTACCTCAACGAATTTTTTCAAGTAAAATGAAGCCTGGAGAAAATATTCGAACGTATATCTTTAGAATAAAAGACCTTTTAAAGCGTTCTGGCTTATACCTTTTCAGATGACCATGACCAAGTAGGAAAATATGGTGCTAGAAAAGCCGATCGCCACCATAAGCAAGCCATTATCAACGCATTTAAGGACCTTGACTGGCAGAAGCTTCTCCGAAATGATTAGAACTGCAGAAATTCTCCTTGAAGCTGATAGGGGAAAATTGGAGGATACAGTCTTAACAGTTAAATACTGGGAAAACTCAAAATATAGAGGAGAGGAGAAGATGAGTTTTTACTTCCCAAGAAGTGCTGGACTTGTTATCTTGTGCCAAGTTATATCGGTGATATCTTTTGAAGACCGGCTTCATAGCAATGGGGCTCGATGTAACACCATTGGGGTTTGGGGATAGTGGTGTCAGAAGCCAAAGTAGCAATCAGTGTTGAATTCAATTATGACTGGAGCGTGGAAGTCTTCAATGATGCGCTAGAAT
>LDMZ01029584.1:0-12007 GCA_001455285.1 Sphaeromyxa zaharoni | reverse complement strand
AACTACCGACCTTAAAGTAGCCTTTGTACGATACAAGTAAATCTATACCCATTTAACAAATTTTGAATAGTGTATTTTTTAAATATCTCTTGAACAATTCTGCCCATTATCCCTGAATATTTTTGAGGATGTATCAATCCATCTGAACTCAGATATCATATTCATCATTCAATAAGGTTCTCTTTAAATTTATTGAAACTCGAGATTTTTGTCATATCTGGGTATATATATATATATGTATATATATAAGTATATAGTTTATTTCGTTGCATATATATTCAAAATGCTGTATATTTTTTGTTATTTCAATTCCATATAAAATTTGGTCTTTTTGATAAAAACCATAATTTGAATTTGTTCAATGTTTTGATTTATTTTAATATACTGTTTATAGAACCTTTGGATTCATCAAAAAGTTTCAAGTTTAATGGTCCTAGAGTTGAAACTTCATCACCCTGTAACAGTAATTTACCCTTATTTGTACTAACTCCTACAGCATTGATTTTGAAAGGCCTTTCTCTGAATACAACAGAAGAGAAAATTCGGAACACAATTAGACTTCTTACCAACAATTCTATATACGATGTTAGATTGATTAAAGACAAATTATCAGGAATATCTCGTGGATTTTGTTTTGTAGAGATGGGGAGTATTGAGGTATTTTTTTGTATGCACTTTTCAGAATTGGCTGTCACTTTTTATTTATTTTATATTTATTCAATTTTGAATATTAAGCTTATAATTATACTTTATACATCATTTCGATTTAATGTATAATTAAAATTTTAATCTTTACATTGGTTTTTTATTGTAATATATGAAATTAAATTTAAAATATTGAGACATCCATTCAATTGTCTTAAGTGATTCCGAACGTATGTAACTTAATTTAATTGAATTAAAAAATGGCGTTACCTTATGACAAAGCATGAGGATTTAGCTATTTGCACCTGACTACATTACATCTATCCTTTTAAATGTATTGGTAACTTTGAAATATGATATATGAATTTATATGAATACTATGTATTGCTACAATTCAAGCATATTTGGAGGGTTTGCTATAAAAAGATCTTTCGGTTTTTATCTGGTTAGCTATGCGACTATGTGTATTTTCCCTAGTATTATTATACTAGTAATTTACCAGCTAAAATAATTTTGATCTATACCTGCGAGTTATGCTGCTGTTTATCTTTCTTTTGATTATTTATTTTTTTAAAAATATTAATAGCTCCTGAATAAAACTGTTTTACTAGTCAAAATTCTGTTTTTTTACTAACTACGAAATTTTTTTATTGTGGTCTCTTCCTATAACCTGTGACAAATTCTTGAATATTATAACATTAAATTGTCTCATTCAATAAAAAGTTTTTATTTAGCTCCTATTTGTCTAGAAAAATTAAATTTGTAAATATTAGTGATAAAGCACTCTCATTGCATATAAATGGTTTTTAAGCTCTTGTTTCAGTTTAAGAATTTTTAATTTAAAACTATTTGACGTTATCTCACTCGATAATCCAATCACTTGTTGTATTTATTCATTCAAATAAAAGGTTTCAGGATGTAAAATATTTAGTAAAAATTTCTTTATTTATATATATATATATATATATTGTTATATAATAAATGACTTTTTGTATAAAAGAAGGAGTTTTCCTTATAAATTTTAATATTACCTAAATTGTAACTCCTGTAAGTTTTAACTCGTTCTATTATAATTGATTCTTGGAAGCATGATATATGACGTTACAAGTAATATTTATCATTTTTATTTTTCCGATCCCTAGTTCAAAAATTATATTCTCCAATCTACTAACCTAATTATTTGTTACACGTTTATCATATATTTTTTTTAATTTAGCTTTAATTTCAATGGAAAGAATTATATGGTAACAATCCTCTTGCTATGAATTTTTATGCTCTGATAATTTGTCATTATTTTTATATATTTATATTGACTTAACTTCTTATGAGGAACTAAGTTATTGAAAAAATAAAAAGTTACCATTCCTTTTAAAATAAATGTTTAGGTATATTGTGTTATTAGGTAACACCTGATGATTTAATAGGTTATTAAGCTTTTTACGTTTTTTGGTTAGTTCGTGTAATCAACAATATATTAATATTTTTTGTTACAATGATATTATTAATATTGGTGTAAACCGCTTTTAGAAGTGCTTTCAAACATTTTTGTTAATTTGAATTAAGTAAAGTAGTTTAAATATTTTTTTGCATATTCAAATGCTTTTTTTTCAAAAGGAATTGTTTTTTATATAATTTTGGTTGATCTCAATATCTATAAATTGAAAGTAAAAATATGAATTGGATTTTATGTTGAACCCAAGCATAGAGAATAGAAAGATTTTATTTCATTCATTATTTTTAAAAATATAGTAAGATTATTATAGGATTCCTCCCAACTGCTAAATACAATAAGCAATCATGATCCACCATTCACAATAGATGGAAAACGAATAACAGTTGGTTTTTCCAAAGGAAACACGGGTTCCTCAAAGCTAACGTCATTTCATTTTAATACTTATTAAAAGTTTTAAGAGCTGTAGTAAGTAATCCGTTGGCAGTGAACGCGATTGCCGCTGCTAAGGCAGCGCAAGTTGCTATTCCCGAAACGTATCAGGTTTTATTTTTGATATTTTTTTGAAGTAATAGAATCAAAATACAACGGTTAACAGCTCGGATGGTTAGTTTGCATTAACTTTTTTATTTGAATTAACAGGAAATAGCCTAGTTTACGACGCCAATACCGGGTTTTATTATGATAGTATATCTGGCCTTTATTATGATGCTAATTCTGGAGTATTCAATTTCTTACTATTTTTAAAATCATAGTATTATTATAATCCTTCAACCAAACAATACCTTTATTATGATCAATCCGGAAACTTAATAGCGTATGACCCATCAAATAAGTATATCTTTATTTCTGAAATAATTTATAAAAGATCTCAAAGTGATTTGCAATCTGTGAAGTCTGGATCAAAAGGTAAACCCATATTTTATATTTGTTTGCACGTTTGTTGATTTTAATAATGTAAATGTAATTCGGAATAATGATTATGGTTTCAATATATATTTTTGATTTTGGAGATTATGTAAGCTTGTTCACGGTATCTAGAGCCGAAAAAAGGTATGAAAAAGGATGCCAAAAAGATCGCTAGAGATATGGAGAGATGGGCAAAGAGAATGAATAATGAAAAAAGCATGTTGCAAGATCAACAAGTGGCTCAATCAAAGACACCTAGCATTGTGGACCGAAATACAGTTACTTCATCAGCATCTTCAGTAAGAATATCATACTTTATTTTTTAAATTCTTTTCAAGATGAAAGAAGATTTTGATGTTCCACTATACATTCAAAGGCAGTGCTTCTATAACGGGGAAAAGTTATTTGATTTTTCTGCTGCTGTTTGTATTTTGTGTAAAAGAAAGTTTAAACATCCTGAAACGTTGATAAAGCATATTGAGTCATCTGAATTACACAAAGTAATGGAAATTATTATTTTTTATTTTTCTTTAGATAAATCTCGTAGAGATCAAGTAAACTTCAGCTTTGTAAATTTCATGTTAGTTTTAATTCAAAGGAAGTCCATTAATTTCTATTGTTATCAATGTATTAATAGTAGAGATTTTAACGATCTCTATAATATTTTTAAAAAAATAAACAAAATTAAGTAATTATACTTATTGTCGGATAGTTAAACTCTAATTCCCAGAGCAAGGAACGTGCTCATATGCTATTTTCACCGCTTAATATGGCATTATGAACAGTGATATGAGGTACTGGATTGTCTAAGATATCTTAAAGTATTGTGGCACACCAATATAGAGAGTTTTTAGTTACGAAATTTTTAGTATAACTACATCGTTTGAGTCGTCAAATACTATTATAAGATGAATAGATGGCCCGAGAAGCGTTTGGCTGCTGTAATCACCGTAAAAATTTTTGACTGATACAGATTTCACATATATCTTGTGGCAATTTACTCCATCCGCGTATGCTTTAGTTATCTGGTTCCTTATAATTAGGTGCAAAGACCATAAATCTCAAGTTGGATTGAATTTAAATTTTAATTAAAGTTTTAATTGATATTTAATGTTTTTGTATAAACAAATTAACTGTTATTATTGGTAATTTTTGTTTGTGAGGATTTCCAATTTTACATTTGTAATTGTAAATTAATCAAATTAGCTAACCCCTATGTCCCCTGTCATAGATTTAAGTTCCTTGTTTTGTCATTGTTTGTAGAAATAATTATTTACTTCCGTTTTAAGCCATACAATTCAATACCTTATATGGCAGATAGATACGCTGTACATTGCTGTATCAAAATGAATTAATCTGGGTGAATAAATCATTTTTCTTTGAGTTCATCTGAGAGATTATATGATGAAAACTGGAAAGTAATAAGAATTCTTGGTCAAAGGGTTAAAGGATTCATCCACAAAGGAATCAGAGGGAACCCTGAATATCACAGGTAATAATGATAAAAAATAGTTACATTGCAAGATTATATGCTATTTAAACACTCAATTAACCAATTGGGCAGTATTTTTCAGCAACTAAATTTTTACACACGATTGCTTTAAGAAATTAGGTTATCACAATATTTGATGTCAATCAAGGCCTAAATTTGATTTTACCTTGATATATATCTTTTTATAAGTGTTGTGGAGGTTTGTTTATTATTACTTGCCTAGATTCATTAGTTGAATGTTTCAGTAATATCCAAAACTACATAATTAAATTTTACAATCAATTACTTCACTGTACAGTAATTTTGCACCGGTGGAATCTAAATATTTTATACGACTAACTATTTCGGCATTTTTTGTTAGCCATTCAATTTGACCAGATTTTTAAACAATTTTCAATAATTCTGTGGTTTTAATCATCCAAATATAAGAAATTCCGTTCTAATTCTTTAAGCTTTCCACAGTATTAAATTGAAAATTTCTGTAATTTGTTTAAATATAAAATATTAAATTGTAACAACTATCACTAACATCATTATCTCCGTTAATTTGCTCAATAACTGTTAGTTTTGCTTGTTTGAAAGAAGATTTTATACAATATTTATGAATATAAAAAAATGTTTATTTATAATCTATAAGAGTAGAAAGTTCCAAAAATATAATAATTTAGTAATTTGCGTTCTTGATATTTTAATTAATCAATATTATTGTATTTTAGATATGCCAACATCTCCTTGGCAGTGTTCCATTTATACCCGATAATTTGTTATTTTTTATGCTGATTCTTTATTTATCATTTTTTTTCTTAATAAAATACAAATAAAAGATAGGAATATACAATCCCTTCCTTCCTTTATTTTACTCTATATTTAATGCTTCCTCGTTTAGAACTATTAGTTATGACAGTCTCATTAGTTGATATATTGAAATTAGTATAAATTATACATAGTTTCAGTAACATCCATGAAAACCTTTTTTATTCTGTTCATTATTTTTAGCGTAAATGTCACCATATCTGCAAAACCCTGAATTTGTTACCTAAATAGATGCTTACTTTTATTTTTAGCATTTTTGTATGAAAAATCGTGGTAATGATTCCAGCTAATATTATCTTTATTACGTAAAAATAATTTATTTTTTTGAAAGGATTATATTTTCTATTTCCTTTTTGACTCATTGATTTCTTAAATTGGTAGTTTTATATATGAAAAAATTAAGAATATCAAACGTGCCGGATTTCATGATTTTGGATCCGCTGGATTATATATTACTTTGATTTAGACATGTTTTTAAACCATAAGTTTTGAAAATTTTTATTAATAAAAGAGTAAATTTTTTGGTTTGATAGTTTGGCAAAAAAGGTTTGTCTTATATTTTTTCAAACTGTTTAAAAATCATCATCAATATACTATTAAATTTTCATATACCAAATATATAATCTGTTTTAATACCAAATCTTCCTGTTTGCTTTCTCAATTTTTAAAAATTTGATATGCTACATATTTCTGTAGTATTAATTTCTTATATCCTGTTATTTTCGAAATATAGGAATTTTATTATTGCATTGGTGAAATCATAATATATATTTTTATGATTTATGATTTAAAATTCAGTTTGTTCGTGCCTCTTGCTTGTATATTTTTATTATTTTTGTCGACTAATTTAATAAGTGGATGGTGTTTAATTCAGAAGTATAAAATTAAGAATTTATCATTATAAGGTTCATCAAACTGGTTAATGGTTTGCAACAATCTCACCTTTGCCACTATTATTATTTGTTGTATTACTCGTTTAACTATCTGAATTCACGTTTTAAATATAAAAAATACGTTTCCCTGATTAAATTGACCCTTTTTAAATTTGATAAACATCAAATAAAAAGTGTGCTATTTTATTTTTAAAAACGAATTCAGCAATCGAAGCTTTCATTATATTGATTCGAAAATTCTTTGAAATTTTTTTAATATTTTGATAGCTTAACAGTATCTTCATGTGGTTAACGTAAAAAAATAATATAAACCTCATATATTTGTTTAGCAGTATTCAATAATCCATTATCAAGTAATTATTTGATTTCTAGAATTTTTTCTTGTTTTAGATTCATTTACCATTTTAAATCGATTCCAGGTTTATTTTCTTTTGTCAGTACCTTGAACTTTGTATATTCTACTTTTATGTTTTTATAAATACTGGCTTTGAATATTCTCTACAATTTTATGTTCTTAAAATCGCCACCCAGCGCTCGTAAGAAAATCTTTAGGTAATTTATTCCCTCTTTTAGGTATAAATATTTAACAGGCAATATTATTGTCGATAGAAGTTATTTTATTTAAATTAATTGTTTTCGAGAATTTTTTATAGAATATATTTGCAGTACCTCTACAAAATTGTTTAATTTACGACTTAAAACAGAAAATTTTTCCTCTAACATTAAATAATATTTCAAATTGACTTAATTGTATCCATTAATTTATTTGAACGTTTAAAATTTATTTATGAAATCTTGCTATAGATAATGCTATTCAAGAAATAGTTTTTTGTCTCATCAATTAGACCCATTATTTCTTATCATATATTATTTAGGATTTCTTGATATAGTTTGAACTCTTTCTTCTTTTTATCGACATATATCCGTCGAAATATTAATTCTTTTGTTAGGATAGAATATTAAGAGTCAACGATTAGTAAAAGCTTTGAGAAATATATGGTAAATGCATATTAATTAATTATCTTGTATTCTATTACTCCATTGTTTTCTTCCAACATCTGTTCTGTTGGATTAGTCACTATTACTCTTTATAATATTAATATATAACCTTTAAAAATATGTGTAATTTAAGGATTTATTTTTCATTGATTTTTGAAATAATTCAATGTATTTAATATTTTTTTGATTGTATAAAAAATGTTGTACCATATAATAGAATTATTTACATTAATATTTGATCTCCTCCATGTTTTTGTAATTTCCACCATTGAACGTATCACTAAGCTTAATATTAAATGCAAAAATAAATCAGTTTTTATATTTCTAATATATTTAGTAGTACATTTGTCATAAATGCTGAGAAAATTGGAATTTTTTACTCTGCTTTTAATAATTTCCTAAATTTAGAGTCTGGATAGTATGAAAAAATATTCCAGTAGGCTCATATGAAATTATATAATTTAATTTATGGTTTTTTTATTTATGATGTATACTTGTGTCAAAATATCAGTTATCATGAATTTATAAGAGTTACAAAAACAGATGAGTCAATGTCAGTATTTTTTGTTTTAAAGTAACTTTAAACATTGAAAATATATATAACTGATTATAGTTAATTAAAAATCGGAATCTTCATTTAGCAATTAAAAGATATCATATTTAATGGTATTTAAATTCATATACTTTAATATTATTTGTTATAAAAGATTAAAATTGTGATTTTTACTTTTAAAAATGATTTTCTTGCTAAACGGAATTGTTAATGTTATCGGTAACACTTTTGTTTACGGATAGATTTAGTATTATAAAAATGTATAAACTATCTCAAAAGAAGATAGGCTAACATTTTTAAAGTATTTAATATTAATGTTTGAGTTTATCTTATAATTTTATTTATAGTCAGATAAACTGTCATAAAAAATTCACAGAAATTTATTATAGTATAATAACGTAAAATATTGAGTAAGTCATGAATATCCTTATCGTTTTGATTATAGTTAAATCAGGGTTTGTCAATAATATTTTAATGATTTATGAAAAATACCAAAAGAATTATATATTGACAATTTTTTTATGCAGTATATTTATACTTATAGTAATATTTGTTTATAATTTTTCTATTTTATTGAATTTGAATGGGTTGAATATATTAAATAAATTATATTTTTCAATAACTCTAACAAATGCAACTTTATACATAAGATGAAGGCTTGTGTGTTTTCCATATATCATTCGAAAAATAATTATATTATCATATATTTTATAAATTTTGTTTGTATAATTCCTAATATATAATGACCAGGTGTTATTTTTACTATTTTTACCTTGTTGATATTTCTTTAAAAATTTTAAAATAAAAATAAATATTTTTTATCATATTTTAAAAGAATTAAATAATATCGTGTGTTTATATAAAGCATTAGTTTTAAAACTTGTGATATTTTATATAGATAAATTAATTTATAAAAAATATTTAAACGAACGAAAGTCTTTCAATGTTTTTGGGTTGTGCTGTTTCAGGAGATCTATATAATATTTATTATTAGTATTTAAAAAATTTCGAAAGAGGTAGTTATTTCGTTGTCTAAAATGTCAAAAATAGCTAAGCTAAGCAATTTTCTTTACCCTTATATCTGGTTTTTAAATGTTTATTACTAAAAAAGTCAAAATTTTTTTATAATATTACTCCAAAATTTGAAAAATATTTTTTTTAATATGTCATTATTCAGATACTATATTAGATTTATTTACAGGCATATATACTAAGAAACGCTTTTATATATTAATTTAATTTATAAAATTTATTGAAGATTTGCATAATTATTTCAATATGGCTTAGAGAATTTTTAAAGCTATAAATTTTGTATTTTAAATTTGGAGAATTATGATTTTTAATTATTAATTTAAATACACATTTTTATGTCTAAAATATTTTTTTGGAAACGAATAATAATTATTGATTTATTAATTGGTTTACTCTTAAAATATTTTATTTTGTTTCTTAAAGAAATGTAAAAATCACAAATTAATCTAATGATATGTGCATTCAATGTTAATATTTTATATCTTTCATCTATAACACAGAAATTTAGCCGACATTCTTGGAGAAATGAATAAAGAAAAATTAGGCACGTTAGTTTAAAACGCACCCCTTTGAATATTGAATAATTGTACTATATATATTTTGAAAATGTGATATTTTTTAAGTAATTCCCTACATAAAATATTAATATATTTTCTAAAATCTGTTTTATAGATCCAATAATCTTTCTAGGAAACCTTTCAAAAAATGAATTAAATCCAATATATCGACAGGTATATTTTTTTAATTAAGAAATAATATATTAATTATATTTACCAACATCAGGAAACGGTATTATAAAAAATATTATCTAAATTAATAGTTGAAATTTTTACTTTAAATATATTAGTTCAGCTATATCTCTTCTAACAGTACATTCAATATATAATTGATCAACAAACTTAATTTTATTAGTCATTAATGATCCCTTTGTATTAGCGGAGATTTTGTTTCTTTGAAATAATATATTTTTTTAAAAAATTTCACAAAGACCGATTCGTGTATAAAGCAAGGTAGTAAAAAAAGCAAATTTTATTACATTTTCTATATGAAAGAAACCCTTATTTGAATCAATTATAAATGCACATCAAGATATATTTGAAATATTTACTTCTGTTTAAATATTTTGAACTATTTTTTTCGAAAAATATCAAATGATGGTTTCGCTCTTGACATTTTTTTGCTAGAGTGAAATTTTCTTAAAAAAATAACATTGTTTCTTCACTGATATTAATATTAAAATTTTTAATTTTTAGCAATCTCTGAAATAAACATGTAATCCAATGGAAATTAATGTAGAAGAAACATTAAAAATTCAAAAACATTTTTAAGACATTATATTAGGAAGATTATGGAACATATTTTAACGTTGAAAGAAAGTGTAAATATCTATTATAATTATGATGTAAATTGTAATGTTTTATTAAGAAAAACAGAGAATTGTTTTTTGACTCAAAAAGAACACAGATTTTGATGGATTTTTATACATATTTTCTTTAGTAGAATCGATGAGATCAATTACAATTTGTAAAGTTCAGCTGTTCTATTTTTTTGAGAACGTAAATTAATTCCTAAATCGTGTGTTTTGAAAATATTTTTACTTAAACTGAGCTTAAATCATCATGAATTAAAACTTACGATATTATATACTGTCGAGACAAATTTAAAAGTATCAAATATATTATAAAATTTTTCGTAACTTCTGTAATTTAATAAGTTAGATAATATTG
Source organism: Sphaeromyxa zaharoni (assembly GCA_001455285.1). Classification (NCBI taxonomy): domain Eukaryota; kingdom Metazoa; phylum Cnidaria; class Myxozoa; order Bivalvulida; family Sphaeromyxidae; genus Sphaeromyxa; species Sphaeromyxa zaharoni. Next base: position 1,494 of record LDMZ01029584.1, on the reverse strand, counting down.
CTGAAATCATGTAATTTATTTGTTAATCGTAAAAATAATAAGAACTATTTGTCACAATTATTAAATCATAATATTGGCTAATTAATTTAATAAATGTCATAGTCAAAATTTTATGAACTATTCAACAGACATCAATACATTCTTTTACCATTCTTCTCATTTTACTAATATCATTTATCTTCACCAAAATCATTTTACTTTACTCCAGTTCTTACTCAAAGTTACCACAAGTATAACAATTTCTATCCCAAAAAGTAAAAGTATCAATCCGTTCATAAAATTAAATAAAATCTGAAATTGTCATTTTAGTTATAGATCTGAACTTTTTGAGTTTTTGAATTGCAAAAATTTTGAAGCTTTCTGAAAATATATTCAAGCATAATTAAGTGAATTACTTTTGAATATTAAAAAAACTACTTCCCTGTTGGTTGGTATTCGTACCCTTCAAAAAATTTAATTTAAATGGTTGGATATAAAAAAAGACAAAAATTACTTACCACATTTTTCAGATATTCAATATAATGTTTCTGTTCCTAAAATATTTTATTTAAGCTGTAATGATGATGTACTTGGATTGTTGAACCATTTTCCGTTAACACTAGAATATGTTAAACATAATAATAATTTTTTATATAATTTCAATATTTTTTGTAATTAAATCAGAAATCGTGTTTAAGTAATGTAAATCTTTTTTATAAAATCTTTTATTAAAATATTGAAATAATATTGAACTACAAATTTTACTCTTATATTTTGGAAATATATTTGTTAGAATCGATATTTATACCAACGTAACATTTATATTAATATTTCTATAATTTTATTCAGAAAAACTTACTAAGTGTAATAATGTATATAGATATTTTTTTCCATATATTTGTAATTTTTTATATTATATCATATAAAATTTAAAAAATATTTTATTTTTGCAATAATATAATTTTTTTAATGTGTGTTATTAAAAAAATCCGTTATTTCTATCACGTTACGACACTTATTTTATTTACAATGTATTTTTCAATTCCTAACTAGTGAAATAGTAAAATCCTTACATATTTGCCCTTGGTATATATTTTGATGGGTAGAGAAAACTGATTTTTTGAAATATAAATAAAAATAAAACAAATGTAATCGTTACTGTAAGGTTTCTCCAGCCGAAAACCATATTGCAACTCATATGTTTTTTTTTAATTTAAGATTTTAATAAAATATTGTTTAAAGTATCTATACCTTTTTAATTTCATGTTGAGAATAGTGAACTTAAATGGAATAATAAACTTAAAAATGAGAATAATAAACCTCAAAATGAGAATAGCATATTTTATAAATAAATAACCACTTTATAATAATTTAACTTTTTTACAATATAACAATTATTTGAAAATTTTTTTTTAAATAAAAAAGTAATATTTCATCAATTTATTTAAAGTGGCATGTCTTTCATGTTTATCGCATCTACAACATTTCCTTGAATCCTTGAAATAAAATTTCCAC
>LDMZ01029583.1:0-12003 GCA_001455285.1 Sphaeromyxa zaharoni | reverse complement strand
AACTACCGACCTTAAAGTAGCCTTTGTACGATACAAGTAAATCTATACCCATTTAACAAATTTTGAATAGTGTATTTTTTAAATATCTCTTGAACAATTCTGCCCATTATCCCTGAATATTTTTGAGGATGTATCAATCCATCTGAACTCAGATATCATATTCATCATTCAATAAGGTTCTCTTTAAATTTATTGAAACTCGAGATTTTTGTCATATCTGGGTATATATATATATATGTATATATATAAGTATATAGTTTATTTCGTTGCATATATATTCAAAATGCTGTATATTTTTTGTTATTTCAATTCCATATAAAATTTGGTCTTTTTGATAAAAACCATAATTTGAATTTGTTCAATGTTTTGATTTATTTTAATATACTGTTTATAGAACCTTTGGATTCATCAAAAAGTTTCAAGTTTAATGGTCCTAGAGTTGAAACTTCATCACCCTGTAACAGTAATTTACCCTTATTTGTACTAACTCCTACAGCATTGATTTTGAAAGGCCTTTCTCTGAATACAACAGAAGAGAAAATTCGGAACACAATTAGACTTCTTACCAACAATTCTATATACGATGTTAGATTGATTAAAGACAAATTATCAGGAATATCTCGTGGATTTTGTTTTGTAGAGATGGGGAGTATTGAGGTATTTTTTTGTATGCACTTTTCAGAATTGGCTGTCACTTTTTATTTATTTTATATTTATTCAATTTTGAATATTAAGCTTATAATTATACTTTATACATCATTTCGATTTAATGTATAATTAAAATTTTAATCTTTACATTGGTTTTTTATTGTAATATATGAAATTAAATTTAAAATATTGAGACATCCATTCAATTGTCTTAAGTGATTCCGAACGTATGTAACTTAATTTAATTGAATTAAAAAATGGCGTTACCTTATGACAAAGCATGAGGATTTAGCTATTTGCACCTGACTACATTACATCTATCCTTTTAAATGTATTGGTAACTTTGAAATATGATATATGAATTTATATGAATACTATGTATTGCTACAATTCAAGCATATTTGGAGGGTTTGCTATAAAAAGATCTTTCGGTTTTTATCTGGTTAGCTATGCGACTATGTGTATTTTCCCTAGTATTATTATACTAGTAATTTACCAGCTAAAATAATTTTGATCTATACCTGCGAGTTATGCTGCTGTTTATCTTTCTTTTGATTATTTATTTTTTTAAAAATATTAATAGCTCCTGAATAAAACTGTTTTACTAGTCAAAATTCTGTTTTTTTACTAACTACGAAATTTTTTTATTGTGGTCTCTTCCTATAACCTGTGACAAATTCTTGAATATTATAACATTAAATTGTCTCATTCAATAAAAAGTTTTTATTTAGCTCCTATTTGTCTAGAAAAATTAAATTTGTAAATATTAGTGATAAAGCACTCTCATTGCATATAAATGGTTTTTAAGCTCTTGTTTCAGTTTAAGAATTTTTAATTTAAAACTATTTGACGTTATCTCACTCGATAATCCAATCACTTGTTGTATTTATTCATTCAAATAAAAGGTTTCAGGATGTAAAATATTTAGTAAAAATTTCTTTATTTATATATATATATATATATATTGTTATATAATAAATGACTTTTTGTATAAAAGAAGGAGTTTTCCTTATAAATTTTAATATTACCTAAATTGTAACTCCTGTAAGTTTTAACTCGTTCTATTATAATTGATTCTTGGAAGCATGATATATGACGTTACAAGTAATATTTATCATTTTTATTTTTCCGATCCCTAGTTCAAAAATTATATTCTCCAATCTACTAACCTAATTATTTGTTACACGTTTATCATATATTTTTTTTAATTTAGCTTTAATTTCAATGGAAAGAATTATATGGTAACAATCCTCTTGCTATGAATTTTTATGCTCTGATAATTTGTCATTATTTTTATATATTTATATTGACTTAACTTCTTATGAGGAACTAAGTTATTGAAAAAATAAAAAGTTACCATTCCTTTTAAAATAAATGTTTAGGTATATTGTGTTATTAGGTAACACCTGATGATTTAATAGGTTATTAAGCTTTTTACGTTTTTTGGTTAGTTCGTGTAATCAACAATATATTAATATTTTTTGTTACAATGATATTATTAATATTGGTGTAAACCGCTTTTAGAAGTGCTTTCAAACATTTTTGTTAATTTGAATTAAGTAAAGTAGTTTAAATATTTTTTTGCATATTCAAATGCTTTTTTTTCAAAAGGAATTGTTTTTTATATAATTTTGGTTGATCTCAATATCTATAAATTGAAAGTAAAAATATGAATTGGATTTTATGTTGAACCCAAGCATAGAGAATAGAAAGATTTTATTTCATTCATTATTTTTAAAAATATAGTAAGATTATTATAGGATTCCTCCCAACTGCTAAATACAATAAGCAATCATGATCCACCATTCACAATAGATGGAAAACGAATAACAGTTGGTTTTTCCAAAGGAAACACGGGTTCCTCAAAGCTAACGTCATTTCATTTTAATACTTATTAAAAGTTTTAAGAGCTGTAGTAAGTAATCCGTTGGCAGTGAACGCGATTGCCGCTGCTAAGGCAGCGCAAGTTGCTATTCCCGAAACGTATCAGGTTTTATTTTTGATATTTTTTTGAAGTAATAGAATCAAAATACAACGGTTAACAGCTCGGATGGTTAGTTTGCATTAACTTTTTTATTTGAATTAACAGGAAATAGCCTAGTTTACGACGCCAATACCGGGTTTTATTATGATAGTATATCTGGCCTTTATTATGATGCTAATTCTGGAGTATTCAATTTCTTACTATTTTTAAAATCATAGTATTATTATAATCCTTCAACCAAACAATACCTTTATTATGATCAATCCGGAAACTTAATAGCGTATGACCCATCAAATAAGTATATCTTTATTTCTGAAATAATTTATAAAAGATCTCAAAGTGATTTGCAATCTGTGAAGTCTGGATCAAAAGGTAAACCCATATTTTATATTTGTTTGCACGTTTGTTGATTTTAATAATGTAAATGTAATTCGGAATAATGATTATGGTTTCAATATATATTTTTGATTTTGGAGATTATGTAAGCTTGTTCACGGTATCTAGAGCCGAAAAAAGGTATGAAAAAGGATGCCAAAAAGATCGCTAGAGATATGGAGAGATGGGCAAAGAGAATGAATAATGAAAAAAGCATGTTGCAAGATCAACAAGTGGCTCAATCAAAGACACCTAGCATTGTGGACCGAAATACAGTTACTTCATCAGCATCTTCAGTAAGAATATCATACTTTATTTTTTAAATTCTTTTCAAGATGAAAGAAGATTTTGATGTTCCACTATACATTCAAAGGCAGTGCTTCTATAACGGGGAAAAGTTATTTGATTTTTCTGCTGCTGTTTGTATTTTGTGTAAAAGAAAGTTTAAACATCCTGAAACGTTGATAAAGCATATTGAGTCATCTGAATTACACAAAGTAATGGAAATTATTATTTTTTATTTTTCTTTAGATAAATCTCGTAGAGATCAAGTAAACTTCAGCTTTGTAAATTTCATGTTAGTTTTAATTCAAAGGAAGTCCATTAATTTCTATTGTTATCAATGTATTAATAGTAGAGATTTTAACGATCTCTATAATATTTTTAAAAAAATAAACAAAATTAAGTAATTATACTTATTGTCGGATAGTTAAACTCTAATTCCCAGAGCAAGGAACGTGCTCATATGCTATTTTCACCGCTTAATATGGCATTATGAACAGTGATATGAGGTACTGGATTGTCTAAGATATCTTAAAGTATTGTGGCACACCAATATAGAGAGTTTTTAGTTACGAAATTTTTAGTATAACTACATCGTTTGAGTCGTCAAATACTATTATAAGATGAATAGATGGCCCGAGAAGCGTTTGGCTGCTGTAATCACCGTAAAAATTTTTGACTGATACAGATTTCACATATATCTTGTGGCAATTTACTCCATCCGCGTATGCTTTAGTTATCTGGTTCCTTATAATTAGGTGCAAAGACCATAAATCTCAAGTTGGATTGAATTTAAATTTTAATTAAAGTTTTAATTGATATTTAATGTTTTTGTATAAACAAATTAACTGTTATTATTGGTAATTTTTGTTTGTGAGGATTTCCAATTTTACATTTGTAATTGTAAATTAATCAAATTAGCTAACCCCTATGTCCCCTGTCATAGATTTAAGTTCCTTGTTTTGTCATTGTTTGTAGAAATAATTATTTACTTCCGTTTTAAGCCATACAATTCAATACCTTATATGGCAGATAGATACGCTGTACATTGCTGTATCAAAATGAATTAATCTGGGTGAATAAATCATTTTTCTTTGAGTTCATCTGAGAGATTATATGATGAAAACTGGAAAGTAATAAGAATTCTTGGTCAAAGGGTTAAAGGATTCATCCACAAAGGAATCAGAGGGAACCCTGAATATCACAGGTAATAATGATAAAAAATAGTTACATTGCAAGATTATATGCTATTTAAACACTCAATTAACCAATTGGGCAGTATTTTTCAGCAACTAAATTTTTACACACGATTGCTTTAAGAAATTAGGTTATCACAATATTTGATGTCAATCAAGGCCTAAATTTGATTTTACCTTGATATATATCTTTTTATAAGTGTTGTGGAGGTTTGTTTATTATTACTTGCCTAGATTCATTAGTTGAATGTTTCAGTAATATCCAAAACTACATAATTAAATTTTACAATCAATTACTTCACTGTACAGTAATTTTGCACCGGTGGAATCTAAATATTTTATACGACTAACTATTTCGGCATTTTTTGTTAGCCATTCAATTTGACCAGATTTTTAAACAATTTTCAATAATTCTGTGGTTTTAATCATCCAAATATAAGAAATTCCGTTCTAATTCTTTAAGCTTTCCACAGTATTAAATTGAAAATTTCTGTAATTTGTTTAAATATAAAATATTAAATTGTAACAACTATCACTAACATCATTATCTCCGTTAATTTGCTCAATAACTGTTAGTTTTGCTTGTTTGAAAGAAGATTTTATACAATATTTATGAATATAAAAAAATGTTTATTTATAATCTATAAGAGTAGAAAGTTCCAAAAATATAATAATTTAGTAATTTGCGTTCTTGATATTTTAATTAATCAATATTATTGTATTTTAGATATGCCAACATCTCCTTGGCAGTGTTCCATTTATACCCGATAATTTGTTATTTTTTATGCTGATTCTTTATTTATCATTTTTTTTCTTAATAAAATACAAATAAAAGATAGGAATATACAATCCCTTCCTTCCTTTATTTTACTCTATATTTAATGCTTCCTCGTTTAGAACTATTAGTTATGACAGTCTCATTAGTTGATATATTGAAATTAGTATAAATTATACATAGTTTCAGTAACATCCATGAAAACCTTTTTTATTCTGTTCATTATTTTTAGCGTAAATGTCACCATATCTGCAAAACCCTGAATTTGTTACCTAAATAGATGCTTACTTTTATTTTTAGCATTTTTGTATGAAAAATCGTGGTAATGATTCCAGCTAATATTATCTTTATTACGTAAAAATAATTTATTTTTTTGAAAGGATTATATTTTCTATTTCCTTTTTGACTCATTGATTTCTTAAATTGGTAGTTTTATATATGAAAAAATTAAGAATATCAAACGTGCCGGATTTCATGATTTTGGATCCGCTGGATTATATATTACTTTGATTTAGACATGTTTTTAAACCATAAGTTTTGAAAATTTTTATTAATAAAAGAGTAAATTTTTTGGTTTGATAGTTTGGCAAAAAAGGTTTGTCTTATATTTTTTCAAACTGTTTAAAAATCATCATCAATATACTATTAAATTTTCATATACCAAATATATAATCTGTTTTAATACCAAATCTTCCTGTTTGCTTTCTCAATTTTTAAAAATTTGATATGCTACATATTTCTGTAGTATTAATTTCTTATATCCTGTTATTTTCGAAATATAGGAATTTTATTATTGCATTGGTGAAATCATAATATATATTTTTATGATTTATGATTTAAAATTCAGTTTGTTCGTGCCTCTTGCTTGTATATTTTTATTATTTTTGTCGACTAATTTAATAAGTGGATGGTGTTTAATTCAGAAGTATAAAATTAAGAATTTATCATTATAAGGTTCATCAAACTGGTTAATGGTTTGCAACAATCTCACCTTTGCCACTATTATTATTTGTTGTATTACTCGTTTAACTATCTGAATTCACGTTTTAAATATAAAAAATACGTTTCCCTGATTAAATTGACCCTTTTTAAATTTGATAAACATCAAATAAAAAGTGTGCTATTTTATTTTTAAAAACGAATTCAGCAATCGAAGCTTTCATTATATTGATTCGAAAATTCTTTGAAATTTTTTTAATATTTTGATAGCTTAACAGTATCTTCATGTGGTTAACGTAAAAAAATAATATAAACCTCATATATTTGTTTAGCAGTATTCAATAATCCATTATCAAGTAATTATTTGATTTCTAGAATTTTTTCTTGTTTTAGATTCATTTACCATTTTAAATCGATTCCAGGTTTATTTTCTTTTGTCAGTACCTTGAACTTTGTATATTCTACTTTTATGTTTTTATAAATACTGGCTTTGAATATTCTCTACAATTTTATGTTCTTAAAATCGCCACCCAGCGCTCGTAAGAAAATCTTTAGGTAATTTATTCCCTCTTTTAGGTATAAATATTTAACAGGCAATATTATTGTCGATAGAAGTTATTTTATTTAAATTAATTGTTTTCGAGAATTTTTTATAGAATATATTTGCAGTACCTCTACAAAATTGTTTAATTTACGACTTAAAACAGAAAATTTTTCCTCTAACATTAAATAATATTTCAAATTGACTTAATTGTATCCATTAATTTATTTGAACGTTTAAAATTTATTTATGAAATCTTGCTATAGATAATGCTATTCAAGAAATAGTTTTTTGTCTCATCAATTAGACCCATTATTTCTTATCATATATTATTTAGGATTTCTTGATATAGTTTGAACTCTTTCTTCTTTTTATCGACATATATCCGTCGAAATATTAATTCTTTTGTTAGGATAGAATATTAAGAGTCAACGATTAGTAAAAGCTTTGAGAAATATATGGTAAATGCATATTAATTAATTATCTTGTATTCTATTACTCCATTGTTTTCTTCCAACATCTGTTCTGTTGGATTAGTCACTATTACTCTTTATAATATTAATATATAACCTTTAAAAATATGTGTAATTTAAGGATTTATTTTTCATTGATTTTTGAAATAATTCAATGTATTTAATATTTTTTTGATTGTATAAAAAATGTTGTACCATATAATAGAATTATTTACATTAATATTTGATCTCCTCCATGTTTTTGTAATTTCCACCATTGAACGTATCACTAAGCTTAATATTAAATGCAAAAATAAATCAGTTTTTATATTTCTAATATATTTAGTAGTACATTTGTCATAAATGCTGAGAAAATTGGAATTTTTTACTCTGCTTTTAATAATTTCCTAAATTTAGAGTCTGGATAGTATGAAAAAATATTCCAGTAGGCTCATATGAAATTATATAATTTAATTTATGGTTTTTTTATTTATGATGTATACTTGTGTCAAAATATCAGTTATCATGAATTTATAAGAGTTACAAAAACAGATGAGTCAATGTCAGTATTTTTTGTTTTAAAGTAACTTTAAACATTGAAAATATATATAACTGATTATAGTTAATTAAAAATCGGAATCTTCATTTAGCAATTAAAAGATATCATATTTAATGGTATTTAAATTCATATACTTTAATATTATTTGTTATAAAAGATTAAAATTGTGATTTTTACTTTTAAAAATGATTTTCTTGCTAAACGGAATTGTTAATGTTATCGGTAACACTTTTGTTTACGGATAGATTTAGTATTATAAAAATGTATAAACTATCTCAAAAGAAGATAGGCTAACATTTTTAAAGTATTTAATATTAATGTTTGAGTTTATCTTATAATTTTATTTATAGTCAGATAAACTGTCATAAAAAATTCACAGAAATTTATTATAGTATAATAACGTAAAATATTGAGTAAGTCATGAATATCCTTATCGTTTTGATTATAGTTAAATCAGGGTTTGTCAATAATATTTTAATGATTTATGAAAAATACCAAAAGAATTATATATTGACAATTTTTTTATGCAGTATATTTATACTTATAGTAATATTTGTTTATAATTTTTCTATTTTATTGAATTTGAATGGGTTGAATATATTAAATAAATTATATTTTTCAATAACTCTAACAAATGCAACTTTATACATAAGATGAAGGCTTGTGTGTTTTCCATATATCATTCGAAAAATAATTATATTATCATATATTTTATAAATTTTGTTTGTATAATTCCTAATATATAATGACCAGGTGTTATTTTTACTATTTTTACCTTGTTGATATTTCTTTAAAAATTTTAAAATAAAAATAAATATTTTTTATCATATTTTAAAAGAATTAAATAATATCGTGTGTTTATATAAAGCATTAGTTTTAAAACTTGTGATATTTTATATAGATAAATTAATTTATAAAAAATATTTAAACGAACGAAAGTCTTTCAATGTTTTTGGGTTGTGCTGTTTCAGGAGATCTATATAATATTTATTATTAGTATTTAAAAAATTTCGAAAGAGGTAGTTATTTCGTTGTCTAAAATGTCAAAAATAGCTAAGCTAAGCAATTTTCTTTACCCTTATATCTGGTTTTTAAATGTTTATTACTAAAAAAGTCAAAATTTTTTTATAATATTACTCCAAAATTTGAAAAATATTTTTTTTAATGTCATTATTCAGATACTATATTAGATTTATTTACAGGCATATACTAAGAAACGCTTTTATATATTAATTTAATTTATAAAATTTATTGAAGATTTGCATAATTATTTCAATATGGCTTAGAGAATTTTTAAAGCTATAAATTTTGTATTTTAAATTTGGAGAATTATGATTTTTAATTATTAATTTAAATACACATTTTTATGTCTAAAATATTTTTTTGGAAACGAATAATAATTATTGATTTATTAATTGGTTTACTCTTAAAATATTTTATTTTGTTTCTTAAAGAAATGTAAAAATCACAAATTAATCTAATGATATGTGCATTCAATGTTAATATTTTATATCTTTCATCTATAACACAGAAATTTAGCCGACATTCTTGGAGAAATGAATAAAGAAAAATTAGGCACGTTAGTTTAAAACGCACCCCTTTGAATATTGAATAATTGTACTATATATATTTTGAAAATGTGATATTTTTTAAGTAATTCCCTACATAAAATATTAATATATTTTCTAAAATCTGTTTTATAGATCCAATAATCTTTCTAGGAAACCTTTCAAAAAATGAATTAAATCCAATATATCGACAGGTATATTTTTTTAATTAAGAAATAATATATTAATTATATTTACCAACATCAGGAAACGGTATTATAAAAAATATTATCTAAATTAATAGTTGAAATTTTTACTTTAAATATATTAGTTCAGCTATATCTCTTCTAACAGTACATTCAATATATAATTGATCAACAAACTTAATTTTATTAGTCATTAATGATCCCTTTGTATTAGCGGAGATTTTGTTTCTTTGAAATAATATATTTTTTTAAAAAATTTCACAAAGACCGATTCGTGTATAAAGCAAGGTAGTAAAAAAAGCAAATTTTATTACATTTTCTATATGAAAGAAACCCTTATTTGAATCAATTATAAATGCACATCAAGATATATTTGAAATATTTACTTCTGTTTAAATATTTTGAACTATTTTTTTCGAAAAATATCAAATGATGGTTTCGCTCTTGACATTTTTTTGCTAGAGTGAAATTTTCTTAAAAAAATAACATTGTTTCTTCACTGATATTAATATTAAAATTTTTAATTTTTAGCAATCTCTGAAATAAACATGTAATCCAATGGAAATTAATGTAGAAGAAACATTAAAAATTCAAAAACATTTTTAAGACATTATATTAGGAAGATTATGGAACATATTTTAACGTTGAAAGAAAGTGTAAATATCTATTATAATTATGATGTAAATTGTAATGTTTTATTAAGAAAAACAGAGAATTGTTTTTTGACTCAAAAAGAACACAGATTTTGATGGATTTTTATACATATTTTCTTTAGTAGAATCGATGAGATCAATTACAATTTGTAAAGTTCAGCTGTTCTATTTTTTTGAGAACGTAAATTAATTCCTAAATCGTGTGTTTTGAAAATATTTTTACTTAAACTGAGCTTAAATCATCATGAATTAAAACTTACGATATTATATACTGTCGAGACAAATTTAAAAGTATCAAATATATTATAAAATTTTTCGTAACTTCTGTAATTTAATAAGTTAGATAATATTGCTGAAATCATGTAATTTATTTGTTAATCGTAAAAATAATAAGAACTATTTGTCACAATTATTAAATCATAATATTGGCTAATTAATTTAATAAATGTCATAGTCAAAATTTTATGAACTATTCAACAGACATCAATACATTCTTTTACCATTCTTCTCATTTTACTAATATCATTTATCTTCACCAAAATCATTTTACTTTACTCCAGTTCTTACTCAAAGTTACCACAAGTATAACAATTTCTATCCCAAAAAGTAAAAGTATCAATCCGTTCATAAAATTAAATAAAATCTGAAATTGTCATTTTAGTTATAGATCTGAACTTTTTGAGTTTTTGAATTGCAAAAATTTTGAAGCTTTCTGAAAATATATTCAAGCATAATTAAGTGAATTACTTTTGAATATTAAAAAAACTACTTCCCTGTTGGTTGGTATTCGTACCCTTCAAAAAATTTAATTTAAATGGTTGGATATAAAAAAAGACAAAAATTACTTACCACATTTTTCAGATATTCAATATAATGTTTCTGTTCCTAAAATATTTTATTTAAGCTGTAATGATGATGTACTTGGATTGTTGAACCATTTTCCGTTAACACTAGAATATGTTAAACATAATAATAATTTTTTATATAATTTCAATATTTTTTGTAATTAAATCAGAAATCGTGTTTAAGTAATGTAAATCTTTTTTATAAAATCTTTTATTAAAATATTGAAATAATATTGAACTACAAATTTTACTCTTATATTTTGGAAATATATTTGTTAGAATCGATATTTATACCAACGTAACATTTATATTAATATTTCTATAATTTTATTCAGAAAAACTTACTAAGTGTAATAATGTATATAGATATTTTTTTCCATATATTTGTAATTTTTTATATTATATCATATAAAATTTAAAAAATATTTTATTTTTGCAATAATATAATTTTTTTAATGTGTGTTATTAAAAAAATCCGTTATTTCTATCACGTTACGACACTTATTTTATTTACAATGTATTTTTCAATTCCTAACTAGTGAAATAGTAAAATCCTTACATATTTGCCCTTGGTATATATTTTGATGGGTAGAGAAAACTGATTTTTTGAAATATAAATAAAAATAAAACAAATGTAATCGTTACTGTAAGGTTTCTCCAGCCGAAAACCATATTGCAACTCATATGTTTTTTTTTAATTTAAGATTTTAATAAAATATTGTTTAAAGTATCTATACCTTTTTAATTTCATGTTGAGAATAGTGAACTTAAATGGAATAATAAACTTAAAAATGAGAATAATAAACCTCAAAATGAGAATAGCATATTTTATAAATAAATAACCACTTTATAATAATTTAACTTTTTTACAATATAACAATTATTTGAAAATTTTTTTTTAAATAAAAAAGTAATATTTCATCAATTTATTTAAAGTGGCATGTCTTTCATGTTTATCGCATCTACAACATTTCCTTGAATCCTTGAAATAAAATTTCCAC
>LDMZ01029558.1:0-16319 GCA_001455285.1 Sphaeromyxa zaharoni | reverse complement strand
TTTAGGGATAAATTTGTTACATTTAGGATCAAGGAGGTAAGTAGTAAGAATCGGGTTTAGAATTCATGCCACTGAAAATATGAATGTCACCTGATAATTACATGAATTATTTCATAATCAAATTTTTTATTTACAGAAAAATTTCAATATTTTAGAATAATTCGAACTAATACATTAATTAATATTATAAGAACATATAAAAACTTTAAAAAATATCTTAATTTTTCAAAATTTTTCAAAATATTCTTTTATTTTAGTTTAATAAAAAAATATGGAATATTGGCAATAATAAAACCAAACATTTTTTTACCATGGTTATTGTATTGTGATTTTCAATCATATTAATAGAAAAAACTTCTAAGATTCTTATATAGTACAATCTCTTAACAACTCTTTATTAACCATCATTTTGATTTTAATTATTGTAATCTTGAATCTTTTGGCTTCGTTACTAAACCACTTATTATAATTTAGAAATTCATTGTTAATTTTAGCTTGATAAAGTATAAATATTCTTTTAAATTAGCTTGAAAATTATTTAGATTTAAAATAAATTCAATTAATGGTTGGAAGATATCAATTTGTTTAATATTATTACTTATGGATGCCCAAAATTAGAGTTATATGTACTATTAAAAATTTTTGCCATATTATACATGATTTCTCAATTTTTGATAGTTGAGATATTAAAATTTTTTTCTTTTCTCAACATTATTTTTTATTTATTTGAAAGCCTTTAAAAAGGAATTAAAATGAAGATCCACTTATTTTATATATATATTTACGTTTAGCAAAAGTGCTCCTTTATCGTGTAATAAAACGTGTGTTGATAATAATTTGTATTATGTATCCTAAAAGTTCTTTATTAAAAAATTAAAAAGGTATATAGTCAAGTATATATTTTACAGTAGCATTACTTATTTTAGTTCATGTAAGCTGGGACAAAGACGCATTATAGTTTTGATGTAATTATTCATAAAATGGTCCAATCATCATGCTCCTAAGATGTAAAATTATCCGATAGTAATCCTCTTTTACCATGCTTGATTTTATTATTCAGAATACTTTTACTTTCTGCTATAGACATAGAGAAAGGTTTTATTATTACTAAATAGAAGATCATAATAACCCAATCACATAGTTTTATAAAACGGTAAAAAACAATCCCAAATTTTGGTTACGGTCATCAATTGCTAAATAAGATAACTTAATTTTAAATTCGAAAATTAATCTTTATTTCTTCCAAATTAAGTTTACAATAGTAAAAATAGTGATGTATCAAAATCACACATCATAAAACATTTTTGTAACGGCAAGCAATTTATAGCTTTCTAAAATTCTCTAAGATATGTATAGTAATTAAGTCCTATTTTTGAAATAAATTGATCACAAATATTTATGAATTGTAGTAAATGGTACTGTACCTAAAATTTTAATTCTTCTACAGATTTATTCAACCTCGTTTACATTTTAAATATTATCTTTTCCATAATCCACTCTGTTTTCATTAATACAGATTTGATTAGACGGAATTAATCTCTTAAATTTTGAATCGATTGGTTGGTATATAAGTGGTAATTAGAACAAATAAAACGTTTTATTATATTTTTAGAATTTATTGCATATATATAATGTATCTACTACTGTTAATATTATTTTTTGGAGTGCATGATGCTTGTGATAAAGATATGTTACTGTGGATATCATTGGATGGTTTGTCTCATGAATATTTTACAGCCGAAAATGCACCATTTATGTACTCATTATCCAGAAAAGGAATGTATTCTACAGATGGCATGGCAACTGTTTATGTCACTGCAACGTTTCCCAACCATTTCACTCTAGTGACTGGACTGTATTCAGAAACTCATGGGATTGTGAGCAACCGGTTCAAAGATGAAGAAGAGGTTTTCAGGCGAAGCACTGCTGATGAATTCTGGTGGAACCCTAATGGAACGACCATCCCTATTTGGATAGCAAACGAAATGAAGGATAATGGGCAAAATTCGTCGGTGTTGCATTGGGTTGGGTCGGTGAGCCCTTATAATGGAAGACGTCCTAGTTTTTATTTTGAACAGTATAAAAGTGAGAAATCTTTTACTGTATTTTCAATGGCGTATGAAAATATTTCAAGCTGTCAATTTAACTTGATTATGGCCTACAGCTATGAAATTGATAATATTGGTCATGAAGAAGGGTTATCAAACGGAGAATATGTAAATTCCATCCAAAATGTTGATCGTGTATTTGAAAATTTTTATGAAAAGTTGGTGAAAAATGGTTTGCATAAAAAGGTTTTTAAGCATATTTCATTTAATAGAAATATAGTTAAGTATTGTTGTAACCAGTGATCACGGTATGCAAGAAATGGATCCAAAAAAGTTATATTATATCTCAGATTACATTGATGTGCCCTTTGAGTCAATATATGATGGAGTAGCCGTGTTAGTCACGACCAATGGGAATAAATCTATGGCTGAAGACATAGTTAGTGCGCTTAATAATGTAAATTCAAAGAAATGGATCGCATACATGAAAGAAGATATACCAGAAGAATACCATTTCAGATATACTAAGAGAATTCCAGAGGTGGTCGTGTTTGTTGAAGACAATTATTGCCTTTATGCAAACCGTAATCAAGGAATCGATGTAAGTGTCATTTTAAAACCAATCTTATAAGAGATGTTTTAGCTTCTTTCAATTATTTTATTTTAGAACTGTGGCATTAAAGGACAACATGGGTATGACTACCAACACTCAAAAGCTATGAAATCAATATTTTTCGCGTATGGTCCAATGTTTCCCACGCTAGCACCTCAGAGTAATATAAGAAATGTTGATATATACCCTCTTATATGCAAGGTCCTGGATGTAGAAGATTACTGTAATCCTCATAATGGGTCAATTGCCGTATTCTCGTTTCCTTCGTCTTCCTTGTCAGCATTCGAGTATGTTCTTATTGCTATGGCAGTAGTAGTGATTCTCATTATTATTTTTGGTACAACCATATACCTGATTTCAAAAAAAAATCCAAAGTTATTGAGAATGAAGTTAAATAAGCCTGGATATTCAATATCAGATCTTGAATAGAGTGTATTTCCCTTATCAATTAATTGAAAGTTATTTTTAAGAATTAAGAATTTAGAAAAATTATATTATGAAATATTCAAAATATATTTACAGTTAAATCCTCATATTTTATAAGTTATAACGTATTTAATGAAAGAATTTATCACTGGTGTATATTTTGAAAATTTTGTTTTGTCGTATTCTAACAACGAATAAAATATGTTATTATAATTTTGTGGAATTGTTGTATCTTTTATAAAATTAAGTAAAAACTATGAAAATTACTCGAACTTATAATATAATTATATGAAAGTCTTTGAACTATGCCCCGCAATGTTATTGATACTCGTTTATGTTTTGACAGGCAAGTGTAACACATTTCATTTGAAAAAAAAATTAAAATTATTTTTTTCCAAATAAACGTATTTTACTTTTTATTCCATAACCATTCAAATCTTAAATTTAGTTTTATTAATTTGATCTAAATTTTGTACGAAACTCATTATTTAAATCCCAAATTAACAAGCTTAAGCACCTTTGAATTAAAAAATTCTGAGTAAAATCGCAATTTGGTCGGATTTATAGTTGATAGGGCTACAGTTCCGTATTAACAATACCTGTTTTAAGATTATTCTTGTGACAATAATTTACTTTTTGTCTCAGGAAGTGGTTATTTTACATATATTTTAAATTAGGACTTACTTTCGTATATATTCATTGTTGATTATTAACCTGCATCACTTAATATGACAATTAATAAATTTTTTCGAAAAAAAATCCCAGTGTTAATTAAGTCATTACTACAATAGTCTTGTGATGCATTTTGTGTTTTTTTCTAGAATATACAGAAAATTGATGAGATGTGAAAAGTGGCTGATGTGTATTACTCCATTTGATTTAGATATTTTTAAAAAGTTCAATTTCGATTATTATTAGAGGCTTATAATATTAACTTTGGAATTTTTGAAATTTTTGAATTGAAAAATTTATTGTAATTGAATATCTTTGTTATTTGGAGTAGTTCGAAACTATAGGTTTTGTTATAGGCTACTTCATATATGGAAAAATATTCAAACTATTTAATTATAATTACTTACGCTTATATATAACAGCTTAACTACCCAAACCCCATATGACATTCCACGGTTCAATCCTGCAAGCTGGATGAGGACGGTGCTGAATGCCTAACATCTCCGCCCTTTTCAATACTTAGTAAATTAACTAAACCTTATAAAAATTGTAATTCTTGGGGAGATAAGCTATGAAAAGGTATTATAGATCAGGAAATTAATTATAATAATATGGATTATGTGAAAAATATCTTTCTTTTGGTTTATTCCTTTTGCGCTCAAAATTATGAAAAGATTAGTTTTTAATAAATAACGTAAGTACCTATCACGAAAAAGTTACATATAGAACCCCAAACACCTGGCATTGGTACAAAGGATATAATCGTAACTCATTTACTGCGCAAGTACCAAATTACATTAAGTCCTTGATTTATGACGGTCTCGAATTACAATGTTAACACCATAAGAAATATAAATAAATATTACGAGGCGTTCCGTCTTATACTGTTTAGCGTCGCAAGGAACGTAACCGTTAACGAACTAGTTCGTTGCATGCAGCGGATGATTATGTTAGGCGGTAAAATTCAGATAAGCAATAGGCTGAAAGGTATAAATGGCCATTCTTAGTTTATGAATTAGGTATATAGTTAAAAGTTAGTTTCATATGTACACTTTGTAGACATCTAAAGCAATGCTGTCTAGCTGTAAAGAGCATTTAGTGTAACTTTATTTATTTTGTTCCCACTTATACCGCTGTATAAGAACGGGTCTACGTCATAAGTTGAAGACCTACTGTATGTATATATACATTATAGTCTTACCGAAAACAGCAGGTTGTTATCGAAGTTTTATCACTGCTTTCTTTTTATTTTCCACAGTCTTAATCATGACCTGGGAGTTCTTAGGGCGTAGTATTGCCTTCCGCTGATGGTTAGCGTTATAATACCTTACAACAACATAAATAGTGCACAATCCTATGCCATTAAATCGTACCTCATATCTCTTAAATGCATCTGTTAATGTTCCCTTTTTCTGTCATGTTCCACCTACGAACGGTATTTACATTGGTTATAGCAATAATATTTTAGTGGACAAATATTTGGGCCTTCAACGGAGTTAAGATATAATAGAGCCAGATTTTTGCTCAGGAACACCTCTAATAAGATTGATTCTTTGTTGGAATGTAATAAAATTTATTATGATAAATTTTAAATGTTATCCAAATTATATAATTCTTTTAACACAGACTTTACACTAATTTAATAAAGCCTATGTCAAACAAAATTTATTTTTACTTATAACAAATTATTAAAAAAAATAGAAATGTTATTGAATCTTTCAAAATATTATGATGAGAAATATCGACTAATTTCTGACTTACAGATTTTTTTAAAACTATAAAGGAAGTAATTTCACTAATTTGATACATTTAGTAAGATTATGTACAAGTAGAGTCAATGATTGGTATATATTTTCTTGTTTATTTGCTTGTATTAAAATAGTTTTTGTTTTATTTATCAAATTTGACCACAAATTATTTCTGATGGCTTCAATAATAAATTATGGGTAATGATTTTTTATCCTCTCTGATAAAGCACAGTCATAAGGTTCAATTCAATTTAATAGTTCTGGATATGAAAATATGAGATATTTTAGGTTTCATATTATCGTTGTAATATATAAGACTCAAGAATCAACACCTTGAAACTCTAAGAAAATTTACGGTATTTTATATATCGTTTGTTCATCATCAGAATTCGATATTAATTTTTAGATTTTGGCAACGGCAAGGCGGTACATCGATACTTTTTTTTAATATAAAAAAGATGCTTCTTTGTGCAATACAAGCCGTGTCATCGGCTAGCCGATTCAGTAGCGTTAACTTTCATTACACCCATAGTTCGGCTCCTCTTTGAATCTCAAGAATCTCATGAAAAATCACTTGATTTTATAATATTACTTAATTTTTTTCCAATTTTTTTTATTCTTGGTAAACAAAATTCTGCTTTGTCTGTAGAGTTGCTTTTTACGTACATCACGGAAATCATAAATTTTTTTAAAGGAAATAAAATCTTTGATAGCTAGAACATGTAAGTGGCTGGAAGATTAAAAAATCCACTAGGTTTCAGAGATAGTATATAAAACTGTCAAAAGATTTCCTGTAATAATTCCTGAAATTGGGAGTTTTGTAATTAAATACAGTACACAAGTGATCAGCCTTACATGAAGATTTCTGAGCAATTTCTAATGATAAACTATTTTAATATTTTAGGTTATGTTATGAATAATTCATTTATAAGTTGGCTTATATTTTGTTCCAAATGATAATTTAGATTTTAATTCAATGTTGAAACGAAAGCATTGTTATCTTACTAACACCAACGTAAACAACACCAATGTTTCCAAATGAATTCTATAAAAGGTCCAAAAAAATCCAAGAATTTTTGGTTCCTAAAAAGGATTTAAAATTTTTTAGTGACTATTTATGATCATAAGATAAATACATTATGCTATTATTATAATGATTATATTTTCCTATTGATAATAATAAAATTGAATATTACTTGTGAGTTTTTAATATTAAAATTACAATGGGGATCGAACGTGAAAATAGAAGGATGTCTATGAAAATTAAGTAATAGCAGAAATAAATCTAAAAGCTTAAAAACACGTCGTCCTCCCGGCTCCGCAAGGCGCTACAACTCTCACTTAGAGATTAATAGTTCCAGGATCCCTGATATAAATCATTTGTTATCGAATGACTATGGTATTAAAAATATTCCAGATCATTTCTCTATAAATATTTAACAATAACAAAATTTACAATTAGAATAGAGAAAATACTATATTTATTATTTTCGTATGTGACTCTACAAAATTGGCACAACTTCAAATAGGGTAATTTTTTTAGGCCAAGAATCGGTCTTAGAACATATATTATGACCCTTGTTTCAATATTCGAGATAATTTAAGGTCACAGAATTACTTCAAGCTTTATTGGATATACCTGAAATTTTTTTTTCTTAGCTATGGAGAAAAAAACCTTTACCTGTTAATTATGTTTTTTGAGGTGGTTCAGTAAGATGGAACTTACCTCCAGCCCGCTTTTACGTCAGGTTAGGCGTCGACCAGAGCTTCCCAGTGCTACCGGCAGGCCGTGTTGGACTTACACCTACTAAAACAACTCCCATTACCTACCCTTATACTAGGGCTACGCTACCTTATCAGGCTTTCGTTCTCTGAATATACCTTGAAACTGAATCACATTGGGGAGTATAAAATTTATTATTATTATTACATACTTATGAAATATTTGGACTACATAAACATTCAATTTTGGCAAAAAATAAAAACTGCAGAAAAAAAATAATTAAAATAGGAATCAATGTGTCGCCGTAATACCAACCAATCCGGGCAACACCGATATAAGAGGCCATAAAATCTAATAGGTGGAATAAAATATAGAAAGTAAAACGATTATATTATTGATAGACAATACTCTTTATAATGTTTCTGCGGTACCCTAGAGGGTAGGATCCCGTAAGGATATTCTGGGTGAATACCGAACGTGTCCGTTTTACTTTCTCGGGTTCCCCAGATATTCCTTTGCTTCTTTCCACCATGGATTGAATGTACAAGAGTATAAAGTTTACCAAAAGAAACTACTAATAAGTTCACTTGCCGTTCCCGCCTCTCCGCACCCACATATATTTTATAGTTATGGTGGCGCATGCACACTACGGTTTGGAAGAAAATTTCAATTTTTTGCCGTGAAACTCACGCGATACTATCTTTTAAATTTTTTTCTTTTTCGTCAGTATACTCTGAGATATAATTTGAATGAATGCAAACAGAAATAAATCTAGAAACATTATTGAAATTGATTTAATATATTTTCTTTAAAGCTTTAGTCTTAAAACAAGGACATAGAACCTTGGTTATTTGATGTTATATAAAAATTTTAACGTGCTAAAAAATTTATCAGAATTTTTTGCTGTTTTTCCAAAGTTAATTATTATCCTACATTGATAAATCATAAGCGAATGTATTATTACAAACCAATATATAGTATATATTTTTTTAAGTGGAATGTAGACACAAAATGGAGAAACTCATTAAACAACAAAAGATTTTTCCATGCATCAATCAAGCATTCATAAGAGTATTATTATACATATCTCATAGTTTCTGACATATCCGATAGATAAAAAATTTTTAAAATTTCTATTTATCTTTAATATGAAAAAATTTAATCTGTTATATCGTAATTAATTTCTTAGCTACGATTTTATAAGTATGAGAGACGTAAACAAAAATTTATAGAGGCATTGAAATAAACAGTATTACATTGAGTCTAATATAAAGCGTTCGGAACGAAACTGTAAAATAAAATCGTGTAAAACATTAAATTTTGCCATCCTATTGTAGTGCAGTAAGCATACGATTCAACCCGACAGGGAATATAAAACCCGATAACTCACCCTTCGGCGAGATAGTAGTAATGTGCTGAATTAAGAATAATCCAGCTTTTATTTTGTCTCTTTTTAAATATTTTTTAAAAAATGGTTATCTTACTCGATGATTTTACAACATAAAAATATCAGCTAGTGGAAACAATGAATTCATTTTTTTTTCAAATCGTACTAAGTTATTAGGGAAAGATTTTATCGGATCTCTTTCTCATAATTAACAGATTAAAATTTATATTTATTGAATGTCCAATATGGTGCAATTTGTGGTATATTTATTTTAGAGAAGTTTTCTTATTTAGTAAAATCAGGGAAAACCAATATTTCCTGTGAAAGTTGCATATTCCCTTACAATATATCCGCTTTTGACCAATGAATGTTATTTATAAACAGACCTTGAAAAAAGTAAATATTTTGATAATCTTGGTTTTAGAGTATGTATTCTTGCAAAAAGATCGTAGCGGTTGTTATAGTTTTACTGAAATAATTCTATATAAAATTTTTCGCACAAAATTTTCAGTGTGAAAAACTTATTAGCAAGATTAGTGTATTCTAAACACCTTTTTAATAAACTCAAAAGAATGTGGGAAAAAAATGAGGTTTTCAAAGTTTAAATAACAATCTATCAATATATCTCAGTCAAGGATAACAAAAAACCCTAAATACAGGATAAAAAACACCGCTTTAAGTTGTAGCTTAACTACAATATAAAATGAAGGTAAGACTATCAGCACATTTATAACTTTTAAAATGTGGTAATAGATCTTATGACTGTTATGGATTAGTTACAGATTAAATATTAATTACTTGTAATCTGATAGTGTAATTAGCGGCAGCTTAGCACGTGCATAATAGATATCATATTGTGTGTCCCTTTGGGTGAGTTATAACAATATCTAAATTAAAACTAAAGAAAAATTAATATTCTGTAATCTTAAGTCAATATGTTTTAACGTTTGGTTAGGATATGAATTCTTGAGGTTAAAAAAAATCGGTACGAGAGTAAAATTTTATAAGACTAATGAACATTTATATTAAAATATTATATAGCCCGTATATAATATTAGTAGCGTATTGTAATATACTTCAGAAATTTATATCTTGATCCCCACTTTCCATTGATTATGCTATTAAGTAAACAGTTTAAGATAACAAACGATATCGGTCAAGCTGATGCCCCTTCAGTCAGCATGAAGTTATTTAAAGTGTATAAGATCCTAATTTTGTGAAAACATAAATCTATCTACATAAAATTTTTCAAGCGTGTACCTAAGGAACATCAGGTAATAATCATATTGTCGTAATCTTTCGCTAAGACTATCTTACCACTTCACAGCAAATGACACGTATATGCTCACTTTGATTAATTATATTTTTGTATTCTACTTGCACAAGTTCCATACGTTCATTTGTCAAGTATCAGTCCAATCAGAGACCAAATAACGAATAATCTATTTACCGAATTAAGTTGTGTATGAAATGATTATTCACTGTGAAATAATGATAAATTTAATTGCTCATTCTTTAGTTACCATTTTTTTCTTTTTTTAAGGCTATAACTAAGATTATTTCTACTATTATAACTCTTAAATTGTTTCTAAATCATTACTATCAAGGTAGAATAAGTATTAATAGAAGCTTCATATTTTAGAATCATTATTAGGTTTCATACGCCCGTATAATATCTAATATGTTGATTCTTTTAGAACTACTGAAGGAATGAATAAATTTCGAAGATATTTAATTCTTGGTTTTAACATGAAATAATAATGCAGTGAAGTGGTTAAGATAAATTATTTAATTTAACCTTCGGATGATAAAGTTTTTTTGAACCTAGGATTTAGTTTTAAATGAAGTATTATAAATATATTTTCAATCCTCCAGTAAGGCATAATTCTGTGCATAATGCCTATCTTAAAACCTCGGAGGCCGCAACAATATACCATAAAAATTATAAAATATTAACAGTTCACAATTAAAACCATAGACTTTAAATTTAAGCCTTGAGGTATGATTTAAGCAAATTGAGTCCTTATCATTAATCTCTTTGTTATATATTTGATAGTATCACATAGGCACATGTTTACAGGATTATTATCTAGACTTCTAACTGCTCCATGCCATCTGATTAAAGCTTAATTTTCTCATGACCATTATTTTAAACAAGTATTGTGTCATAGCTTCAATTTATACTTTGATAGAAATGATTCCTGGCACCATTTTTTATAGTTAAAAGTAATAATTAATTCCTTCGTACCATGTCATACGTTTTAAAAAAAATCTGATTAAATATGAGAACATTCTGATTACAGCACTATTCATTTTAGTAAATCTGATTAAATAGCTAAAATTTTAATTGGCAATTCTCTTTTAGAAAATATTTCGACGTATTGCGGGAATAGTTTTGTTGAAAAATTTTGTATTGCGAATTAAAAATAATGTTAAATACCAAATTGATAAAAAATTGCAAACGAGGGAAAGAGCAAAAACGAATCGGGATCGCATGACAATTAAGGCATATGAATGGATCATAAAACAAATATCGTGCTTATTTTACTATAAATGAATACTAAAGGAATTAAAAACATATATAAGAGTATTGTCAGATAACAATCAATATAATTCACTACCAATCAACTAATTACGCATGCCGCATGTTCTTGACAAACAAATTTTAGCGTTCTCTTCGTAGTTCTTCAGAGTTATATCGTTAAATTTTCGTTAGGTGATTTAGTTTTTAAAGATTTCATTTATTTATATCATATGATGAGTCAAAACGGCTGCGGTACTTTGAAATCCTTCGACTCTTGCAAAGTTTCAACAGAATCAATGAAAATAATTGTAATTGATGCCGGAACTACTTTTTTAAAAGTTTCTCTGTTTGATACTGCCGGTAACCTTTTATCGATAAAGAAGAAACCAGTATTTTCGTTATTTTGAGAATGAAAAGATGTTGTAGGTTAATGTTATAAACATTGGAGAGACCGGGTTTGAAGTAGATCCTGAAGAAATTTATGAAGATATTATCGGTAT
Source organism: Sphaeromyxa zaharoni (assembly GCA_001455285.1). Lineage (NCBI taxonomy): Eukaryota > Metazoa > Cnidaria > Myxozoa > Bivalvulida > Sphaeromyxidae > Sphaeromyxa > Sphaeromyxa zaharoni. The sequence goes on along the minus strand of LDMZ01029558.1, from coordinate 4,678 downwards.
TTGCAAAGAGATAATAGAAGGTTATTTTTATTAAAGTGGAACTATTTATTCAAGAAAATTGTAGCGTTGATGATATTTTGTCATTTGGAATTTCAACTCATAGAGGAAGCTTTTGCCTTTGGGATAAGTTTTCATATTTTATTGTTAAAATGCCTGCCTAGAAATACCGGCAAACCGGCATGTAATCTAATTCTATGGAAAGATGTGCGTTCTGAATCAAAAGTTCAATCCCTAAATAGAACTTTGTTCATAAAGGTCTGTTTTATTTTGTGAAATATAAGATTTCTTAGCTTTTGAAAAAAACATGTTCTGCCTTGTATTATTTGACAAGAGTGAAGAGTTTTAAGCTAATTTCTACTTTTGAATTCAAAAGCCTTCATGTATGATTTTTTTAATAATTTTCTTTTATTACGTACAGTTTTTGCCTGATTTTGAATAAAGATAATATTTTTATTTATTACATTAATACAAAGATTTTTAAATAAAAATTTTTTAAACATTGATATAGGGCAGTTCTTATTAAAAAAAATTATATAAACCAAAATCTTTATCTTTCAAATAATTTTTGATGAAAACGCTCTCAGACCTTATTAAAATTATATTTCTTTACAAAATGAAAATTTATGCTGTAATGGGTTACTTAATCCTGTGGCTATAAAAGTGAAAAACTATTTCAATATAAAATGCATTCCTATTTATAAGTTTTAAATAGATTTTCCACTCGTATGAATTGTTTTTTTAAGGAAAATTTTTTTTATTTAAGAAATTTATTTAGATAGATACTTTAACAGTATATTGCTATTTGAATTATTATTTTGATATATTTTTTGAGTGCATATTGGCGAAAAAAGATTGTTAGTAAATTGCCCTAAAGCCTATTACATAATAGGATTTTCTATTAAATTACGTATATAACTAGGATGGTTTTCAATTATAAGTCTTTTTATATTTAAATTATAATCTTTGGATAAAATAAATTGTTAAATTTGATATGACTTATTATCTCTATCGTTGTTATTAAGATTTAAATGTTTTAGTAAAGCGGCAGAATGAATAACTGTTATATACTTTCGCTGATTTTGTTAAAGGATCGATAAATAGAATTTTTCGACAACTCCCGCTATTAAATATCATAGACCCTTTTTTAAGGAATACAGTATACCCTCCTAAATTATCAATACCTTAGTTTTATTTTTTATTACTGGATTTGGGATTATTATCATCATTACGCTACTTGTATTAAGGATCGTAACATAATTATGATTTGTAAAGACATTCACATATCAAATATATCCCGATTAGGAGATTATTCAAGACGTCCTTAAAAGTATTTTAATGAATGCTATTTTCAAAATTTTTTAGTGGTCTAAATTGTTTAAACATTAACGGCACGTTTGAGAATCCGTATACCTGTTCTTGAACATAATTGTTGACGATGAATCCATGATTAACCTGGTTAATTAATATCGGGCTATTATTTTGTAAATTCAAACCGTGCTAATTAAGGAATTATATTGTTGCAGATAACTTTCCTAGTTGAAACTTGTAAAAGGAATGACGGTGTGACACAGTGCCGGTGCTTACATGTATGCACTTTGTGGGAAGAAATGGAGCATTAATCGAAACTAGTGGTCCTTATATAATAAAAGATGTCATTTCTTATTTGATCTATAATTGTGCTTACTGTATGGTAGCTTCAGGAGATAATTATTTTTTGCAGTAACTTCCGTACTTAAATTTATCCGATAATAAAACAGCTTGTGCGAAAAATACGCAAGCCATTTCAGCAAATCTTCGGTCGGCAAACCGAATTTAAATCTTTAAAGAACATAAAAATAAAGTTTAATTTTTCGAATCCGTCCGATTGACCTCTAAGTGTTTACAAAAGAGGAAAAATGTGATTGTAAAATTATATCAGCAATCTTTAAGATTTGATTTTTCGAGTCTAGAATTCAACAGATGACAATAGAGGAAACGAAGGTTTCCCAAACGAGAGTAGTTAATGTTAGATTGATGGACAAAATTTTCAGAAATGATATTTATACAATTGTTGTCCATATTTAAAATTGATTTCTAGAGATAGTTCTATTTTTTCTCTAGATTAGTATAATAGTATGATAATTATGATACCCTATATCAATATAATGCAACTATATCTTTTTAATATTGAATGATACAAAAAGTTTGATTAATTTTCTAGGCTAATTAATTTATTTTCTCATACCTTCAGTCTACCAAAACCCTTATGTTAATAAAATTTAGTATATTTGTATTAATACCGTTTTTTGCTAATTTTTTTATAATTTTAAATCCATTATTGGATATAATAAAACTTTTTTAGTATTTGTAATGCTTTTTTTTCGTTGATACTTTTGTTTTATGTGTTTAACCAAATCTATGGTTATGAATGCCTTTCTTCGATTTATTGCGTAACAATTATTCATATAGAAATATCTATTATTAAAAAATTATAAAATGTTTTGTCATTTTATAAGTTGTAAATTTTATAATTGTATCTAATTTAAAATGCAGTTTTATGTGTATTTTTTGATTCGTTAAATAGAATCAGGGGGTTAAAAATAGTAAAAATTGTCATTTACAGTTTTTTTACAAGATTATTAAGAGTATGAGTTGGTAGTTTACATTAAAACAAATTAATGCTCTCTGCATATCATTATGAACTGTGATTTATAGTTTTAAATAAATAAAGCTGGGGGTTATCAATGACCATAAAAAAATTATCGATTCTTTGTAATCATTTTTGTATTGGTCTATTCCTTCTCATTAGTATCAGTGAACCTTTGTAACTGATAATTTTGATTTATTGAATCCCTCCATGTTATATTACTTGGAAATATTATTAATTAAATTTAATTGTTTATATTAAATCACAACTGAAACTACGTGTTGAAAAGGTTTTCATTTTCGCTGATAATAATCAACTCTAACGTCCCTTCATTAAACTAAGGATTAGATTTATTATTTTATTATTTGCTAAAATATTTTTAATTTCAATATATTTTTTGTATAAACGAAACATGAAGTCATTTTTACATCTTTTTAATTTTTGAATACCAGCTTGTTATCCACATAATTGAAGTAAAATGATGCAGACATACTGGTGTAGGATAGTCCCACAGTACGAAAATTTTTTAAATTTATAGTTTGACTATTACTTATGAAACGTCTTTTGTAAAGGTTTATGTATAATTTTTGTTCATTGACAGTAATAATTAAAATTTTGCAAATATTGATTTAATGAAAATCAAAATAATTAAGCATGGTTTATTTTATATTGAATCATTCTGAAAAACTAGAAGATCAGATCTAACCCACATGATTTTAAAGTCAATATGAATATATTATACTTATTATATCTATATATCATGTAATAGTTTTTATATATTTTTAAAATTGTGTTGTTGATGCATGTGATAGGTTTTTCTTTGGCGCCAAGGTTTGTTAATCCGATTCAAATTATATTTTGATTATCCAGACGATTTTTTAAAATTTATTTAAATTAGAATGTACATAGCTTATATAGAAATATAAAATTTATCGAAATTTCTTTATCTGAAAAATAATTTATAGCTTACAAAATGCTTGGATAATCGGTGCCAATTTTACTTTATAAAAAATGGCTTAACACATTATGCTACATTCTAATTTTTTGAGAGCAGCACATCCAGATGATGAATGTTATATACAATTTACCGCAGATTATCCGTGAAGTTTATTTTTGATTTTATAGTTTTATACAAAATTTTTTCAATTATTGAGTATATATGTAATTCAATAGAAGAGAATTAATCCTTAATTTGTAGCAATAATCATTAATTATTTGTAATTGATTGTCCCAGATCTATTTTTGTTGGAATGCATTCTTAAGTTTAATTTATAAATATTTACTTTTTTGTATGTATAATATTTTGGATGAAAGTAATTGTGATAAGGGGCTTGCGAGTCATTGGTATAACATTGGGAGAAGAAAGGTTTGTGGAAATGAATAGAAAAATCATGAATTAACTCCACCTAAACGCTATTTCTGTCAATTTTATTAAAAATTTTTAAAAACTAAACTCAATTAAATTTTGAATGGCGGTGTTAATTTTTAGCAAAAATGTATTGTTTTGATGAAGTAGAATTTTGTGTACTTTTCTTACCTCAACAAAGTGAATTTTGTTAACCGCTTTGTGGTCAATGTATCATTATGGCGCTATATGATTATACATCTTTTTAATCGATAATAGGCATGCAGCAAAGGTAACGCAAAACAAAATTATTTTCATTTTATTATTTCTTGCGATATTAATTAGTTCTAGGAGTTCATAAATGGTTTGTAATATTTATTAGTTGTAAGAGTAAATGGTATTGGTATTTTTCAGCAATTTCTTAACCATTCAAATCAGTTAAAATATGAATATTCAAGTTCTATTCATAAATTTTTGACAAATATTAAGTTGATTAATTTGGTAAACAATTTTTTCTTCACGTTTATCATGAAAAATATATGATCGGTACAAAAAATAAATTGTTAAGACCTAGAGATTCGGAAGAATAATTATTTAAATGTCTTGCCATTTGTGCGTGATATTGTATGGATGATTTGTTTGAGAACGAAGGCCAAAAAACTGGTAGCGTTGCCCTAGCACAAGGATAGGTAATGGGGGTTGTTTTA
>LDMZ01029541.1:0-19063 GCA_001455285.1 Sphaeromyxa zaharoni | reverse complement strand
GGGGAGGGATGTAGCGTAGATAACATTGTAAGTATATTAGTTAGAGGCGGCAGCGGCGGGTAGGATTGTGCTTCATTGTCACGTTTAAGATTGTATGAAAGTTACAAGCGGAGATACGCTACATAATGAAAAATAAATTTAAAATAAATTAGTAATATTTGGCTTCATGCCATTGCGTAATTAAAAAAATATTACAAGACAAAAAGGAAATCTCTTTTAAAAAATATGAAATACATATTACTGCAAAATTACCCTTGTTCTACTTCTAATAGAATTTTTAACGTTGAATGCACAAACAATCCAATCATTCTTGCTCCATGTTTAGGTTAAATAGTCTGAGGTAATTGCTTACATTATTTTATTAGCCACGTGAAAATTAATTGAAGTTTAGATAATCAGCCATTTAATTATTTTATTCAATAATAATTGCCTATTTTTCAAACAATTTAATAATTTGTGTGAATGTGGGATATTAATTTAATGACAGGAAAAAATTTGGGATGATATCTTAATATAAACCAAACAAATAATACAACTCATAGATTTAGTAAAAAAATATTTTTATTGAAATGAAAGTTTAATATCGGCATAACTAATAATTATGAAATATTTAACCGTTTATTAAAAATTTGAGAAATTCGAATATGTGTATGTAAAAAATGTTACAAAAAAATATCAATTTAACTAAACTCATTCGTTTTTATTTTTTCTATTTCATATTTCTTAGACATGAAAATAGCATAACTATAATATTACTAATTAAAGTGGCTGCAATAAGTATTCGATTCTGTATAGAAACATTTAAAATTGGTTATGAATTGTGTCTTATAATTTTTAAAATTAATTTGAAAAAATTACAATTTTATTTGTGAAAACAGTTTTAAATATTCTTGCTGTGAAAAAATTTCAAATTTCCTTATTGAGCACCCACATTTTTTAATTTGTAAAATTTTAGTAACCAATGAGAGCAATAGAAAGAACTAATTATAACATAATTTGACATTTTATTTTTTTATGGAGCACGTGTAACATTAGAAATATATCTTATCGATAGTTCTTAAAAAATCGTCGTTTAAACTGAATGTACCGTTTATAAAGGAAAAAATATTACTAAATTAATAATTTTAATGAAATTAACGTAAAGAAAAGTTGTGAAAACCGGAATATATATCAAAAGTTTACTGGATAAAACTCTTGATTTTTTTAATAGTAGTTGCTATATACGTTATAAAACTACCGAAAAATTTTATTATAATATATTCTACTATCAAAAATCATGATACTTAGAAAAGATTATATGGGATTAATGGAATGGTTCATCAGAAATAATGTTGTAGTTTTCACGCATCTTTCTAAAATCATATATTCTTATTTATGATTTTGAAATTAGTATAATATAGTTTTATCATATTATAAAAAATTTAAAATAATATTTTATATTTTTTTTTAATAAGGAGAAATATTTTGAAAATATCCAACATTGCCATAAGCTTGTTTTATTTAGTAAAACTAAAATATGTTAAAATGACTCTGGTTTTTGTCGGTGATATAAGCCATTAAGCCTGAAACATAATATAATTGATATAAAACTTATAAACATTCACAACGGATTCGGTAATATTGCCTTTTTAATACGATGTTATTCCGTTTATAATTTCTTTCATTATTTGGTAAGATCTGGGTTAACGAATTATCTCAGGATTGGCTGAATCTGTTGCGGTTTCATTATTCCTTGCTACTTATTATAAATAAATTGTATTTTAATCTGAAACAGATTCAAGATCAGAATTAAATAAAAATGTATCTGTTAAGTAATTTTTAAAACGTACCGGAAGTAATGGAAATCACAACTCTTAAGCTCAGCTTTTCCAGATAACAAATCTCAATAAAATTTAAATTCTTTATGTCATGATTATACTGTTATGTCATTGATGAAATAAATTGATTTAATCTTAAATGATTCTGGGAAATAAATTTTTTTAGTTTTAAAAATAGTTTGTGTTCAATTTAAGAAAAAATGCGGTTTCAATAATTAATTAATTTTTTATAACATCAATATCTCTGACTATATCATATAAAGATATATAACTGCAAACATTTTCAACAAAAATAGATAAAATTCGGATAAATATATAATGCACTAGTCTCTTCTGAAGATGAAATTGTTTTGAAAAAATTAATATCAAGTGGTTATTTAATTGTAAAACAATTTTATTTAAAAAAAATTTTTGTTTCAATGCTATAAAAAAACCGAAAATTATAATTTGTCATTTTAAATTAAGTGAATAAAACTCATCTCTTGCTTATCATATATCTAAATTGTTTTTTACGAAATCTCGAGTATTAGCAAAAAGGATTATCTTTAATCTTTTGAATCATCTATTTATTTTACTTGATATTTGTTCTTTTTTTGATAATTTCATTTTAGTAATGTTTATGACCATAAAATTTACTATATGAGATTTTTAGATACAGAAACTTAAAATTTTCTGAGTCCGTCTTATGAAAAACTGATTTGAAGATCATGAAACAGAAGAAAAAAATGAAGCAATGGTATCAATTATACTGGCCAGTATAGTTAATTTGGTAGTTCTTTATTCACTGCCTACAATGTAATCATGAAAAAATTGTTGTCATATTTTTTTCCATTAAGGAATACTTCTATTTAAATAATATTTTTCTACATATATTTTACAATTTAATTTAATTATATTACTATCAATAAATTTCACGTTTTATTAAACAATTAAAATGTAGTAAATAAAATTTTAGTTACCATGATTATAATATGAAATTGATGTTTCATATAAAGGAAATTTATAATGGTATTTTCATACTTTATTACCAAGATGATAATTGCCTTTTTTCAGAATCTGGCTAACTTTTATATAAATAATATAACTTACCTTAAAAAAATTATACATGTTTTGTTAATTACTTTTTCGAATGCAATCACGAATAATAAATTTGTTGTTTTGAAATTTTTGAATAACGTTTTATTTAAAAAATATTTTTGGGCGTCTAAGCATAACCCATAATTTTAAGAAAAAATTAAGGATTACAGTCCTTCGACAATATTCTAGTAATATTACCACAAAAGTGTTAAAAAAAATTATTTTTACATCTTTGATCGAAAAAACTGAAATTTATCGAATTTTTTTCATTTATGAAACCTTAGAAATTCTTTCAAATAATCATTGCATTAAACATTTTGTCCAATGAAGTAGTGTTCAAATATTTGTAGCTCTGGGCCTAGGTTCAACAATGTGAGTTTAAATGGCAAAAAGTGTAGGTTGTATTCAAAATTAAAAATGAATTTACTTTTAAGTAAAAATTTCTAAATAAATTAGACATAATTACTTATTTTATTATGTAAGATAAAATTGTTTATCTAGTACAAGCCTTATAACGTCTGCATTAGTGTTTATTATGTCAAGGATTAAAATTGAGTCTTCCTTTTGGGTTAAATTAAGTCGGTCCTTGCATCAATTTATTTTCATATACAAAAAATACATTTTTATAACAATGTGTATTTCCAAATATACTATGGCAGGAACAAATTAATTCATTTATAATAGTGTAATTATCTACTAATGATTTATATATCAATGGACCCAGTATCTCTGAATAAAGCATGTATTTCATCAAACAGCCGAAGATCAAGAAATTCATGTTGATATTCTGTATGATCTGTCATTTATTGAAAAATAAAATGTTTCAACAAAAAATTTCAATAGATAACTTCCGATATCAAAGTCTTGAAATCGAGGAACAAAGAATTAATTTAAATTTAAAATTTTTCGAAGTATGCATGTATAAATTTCTTTAATTATTTAGCAAAATCTCTAAAACATGGAAAAGTGCAAATAAATCATTCAATGTTGTTTGTTATCAAAAGGTCTCTTTCTTTTAAACCACCAAAAATGATTTTCGGCTGGGCTTACATGGTAGCTATTTCCTTGCAATTTCAAATTTAAATCATCCAAACGTCATGTTATCAGGGGAAATTGTAATTAGCTCACATCGTTGAGTCAATCCAATCATTGATGAAGACACCTTTTTTATGACTTAATCTGAGAAATCGAGCAGCATATGTAACTAATACTTAGAGAATTCTAAACCTTTTTGTCCAGCTTAACCATTGACCCTTTAAAAGGAAACTAATTTATTATATTAAAGGGTAATTTCTGAAAGAAAACTTTTAAAATATATATTATTTATATTTATTTATTTTTAAGCAAAACCAAAGTTATTTTTCATACATGTTTTATATATGTACAATAAAATAAATTATTAATGAATATTTCCCTCAATGTTTCATGATTAATAATGTAATCCAATTGCTGTGTCCTGTCATCTACAGCCCTTAGTCAATGGTTATATACATTATTTTTAAAAGATTAAATAGCGTGTTATTGCATAAATGAAGTCTCTTTTTCATAAAGTATATCCAATGGCCTGTCCTCACCGAGGGCCTCTGCGAATAACTTCATACATGATTGTGAACGACTTCAACACATCATGGTAATATATCAATAATTTTTTTGCAGTGGTTTCATTTTCTGTTTATTTATAAATGTCAAAACCGAAATGTTAAAATTTAACTTCTGATTCAATGATGGAAATATTTGACGTACAATCATTTAATTTATTTATAGTTAATTACGTGAATTTTGAAACACCCCAGGAGCAAAATTTTCCATCTGATAGACATGAAAACCTGATAAAAATAACAGTAAATGGTTTATCCAATTTTTCTGCTGTCATGTGGTGTTATAATTAGCCTCAAGCTCTCAGTTAAATTTGAAATGCGCTTCATTGAAATTAATAGCTGATTATATTTATGAAGAGGCTGTATCCAAGATTTGATTAAAGCTTTTTGTTATTCTCCCAGAATATTGTAGAAATGAATATGAAATATCTTATTTATATTTAATATTTATTGAATTTGATGTAACAGTCAAAAGGCACAGAAAGAATTTTTTTATTTTGTTTTATAAAAAATATTTTCCATCTTGGTTTCTTTATAATGTTTAATCTCATTTACTATATGACTGCTGCCATTAGCTATTAAACAAGAAAAGACTTCATTAGATAATTATAGCACGTGTAAATAATCATATGTTAATTATGTGAGATTCACTCACCTCAAATATAATTGCACAGAACATGTGATATAATGCTCTCTTAACGTATATTCTTTAAAGTATTCCTCACAAAATTAAAAAATATTAAAAAAGTCTTCAATAAGCAATATATTTGTGATTTCAACATTTAGGAACTAAGAAAACCTACATATCTCAATACATATTCAGTTAACTTAAACATTCATCTATAAAATTTAAAATAAATAAAAAGATTTCCCCGAAATTTTCTTTCACATGTTACAGCTTGTGTATCATTAACGTATTATTTTCTTTTAATTTGGAAATTTTTAATATAAACTTTATGGTGTCGTAATAAGAATTAGATTATTAAAGAAATATATTAAAAAGTGAACATTCAAGATTTAACCCAATCGAAATAATGCTTGTGTTTGTGTCCGAATTCTTAGCAATTTTTGTTTAGATGGATTTTGACCAAAGAAATTTTAAGTAATGTAGTATCATTTAAAAAATTATTATCATCAATTAAATCTTTTTGAATGGAAGATTTCAACTCTGTGATATATTGATGTGAAATTTTCAATTGACTATTTAAAATTGGCTCTTTTGGATTAAATATCTCAACTTCTCCATATATAAAAAAATTAATGTTTTTGAAGTTGTTGCTATACAAGAATCAAACGATAAATAAAAAAATTTTTTGTTTCAAATAATTTTAGATTCCGAACCCATTTCATGAATTTTTGTATTTTTTTTGTAGCTATAAATTTTTTTCAAGTAAATAATAGCATCTACATATATATCTAAAATATTTTTAAATCGCATAAAAATGAGAGGTACTTTCTATAAAAATATCACTTAATTAACTATATGTGAATTTTCAAAGTTATTCTGATGTATGGAAAACTAAGTTTATGTGATTTTTTTTAATCTTAATAAAAAATTCAAAAAATTAAAGAAATATTATCATGAAGTGGTCTTTAGCATTGATATCTCGTTTTATGCCTTGAGTTGAAGATCTAATGTAACCAATCACCTTACATATCAACAAAAATATATGATGAACCAGATAACTAAGACAGAACGTATCAAAATATATTAAGTAAGATCTTTAAAACAGAGCTATTATAATATTTAGAACAGTCATCGTATTGATGAATTAAAGTAGTCAGTTTAATCCTGCATTACTACATCATATCAAATTTAGCAAACAATCAAACATTTTTCGTTATTTATATTTTGGTAACGAAGGAGTATCATCCTGAAAGTTCTAATAAAATTTAAAATGATTAATAGTAATTTACCCATATAATTGTATATTTTTTATTCCAGTAGTTCGATTCCTTCTAAAAATATTGACAACAAAATTTAGTAGCAAATTAACAAGGGAAAAAATAATTTGTATAGTACATATAAATATATTTATAAAGAAAATGTTTATATATAAAAAAAAGTCGATAATTTCATATTTCAATCAAAAACATTGATCAAACTTATTGGAAATGAAATGACTCTTATTAAAAGTTTTGAAGAACTCACCTCTGAATAGAAATTGTCCTATTTTTCTCCTATTTCAAATTATATAGAATAATAGTTTTACCAAGGCGCTACTACTTTGCTGAGCATCTAGAACAAAAGTATATATATAAATCCAAATACATCAATATTTGTTTTAGCCATAAGTTCATTCAAAAAATTTTGTGATATAAGTAATTTCCCTATTTTATATTTCTCAACAAAAAATTTATATTAATTAAATTCATGATTTTGCACTAATAAAAGAATATTATATATTGAACTATGAAGTTATTACTAAATGTTGGTATGTTAAACGATCTTTCACTTCGAATAAAGAGTTTGTTAACCTTTGACTCAAAATAAAATCTTAGATAACAAATCACTTGTAATTAGATTCTTTTTAGATTAATATATTTTTTTATCGAAAGAAACAAGATTATTTTGTTTCAAGATTTTAGGAGATCGATTTTTTTGCATTTCAACTATTTAAATTTTTTTTATATTTGAATATTCAAAAATGAAAGTTTTCAATAAAATCATTATCTTATATTAAAAATCAGTAAAGGTTGATAGTCATTTATATCCAAAAATAACATAGTTATTAAAAGATGTGGGTACTAAAAAATGTTAATCATATTTTAGGTGCAAGACTCCCAGTATATTTTGCAAATTTCCATTTTGTATACATATTCCTGCAGTTTTAGCTTATTTCTAAACATAAAACGATTCAGAAGAGCTTTACTTCACAAGCGTCACGTTAAATATCTTTAAAATTTTGCTTATAAAGCTAATTTCATAAATTCATAAATCTATATAGTTAAAAATGCAGAGTTCCTTATTTTCATAATTTGAAATTTTTTAAAAATATATGATAGCAGTTAAGGGAAATAGATTTAGTTCTTTACTTTTTAATTTTATTTAGGATAAAATTTTTGTTCTACTTATGTTTATGATCCATTTGAAATAGCTATTCTAGATCATAAAAATAAAAAAATTGTAAAGTATTCTAGGATCAATACCTGTTTGTTCCAAATTAACATTAAATAAGTTAACAAATGTATATACGTGAATTTTTATAAAAATCAATTAGTACTAATTGAATTTGAGAAAATAATTTACTTATACATTATAAATATTTCGTAAAAAAATTTTAAATCATATAATATTTTACAATTTCTCAAACCAATCTTATAATCTGGATAAACTTAAATTAAATAATATTTTTTAAATGAACTCAATTTAATTTAAGCTACTTATTATTTTTAACAAATTTTATATTTTAAAGGTTGTATTACCTCTGTTACAGTAATAAAAGGAACCCTTTGCGGAGTAATTTTCTCCAGCAAAATTTATTCCTTGTAATATGAAATAAACGATATACAGAAAATCTTTATTTACTGGATCAACGGTGTATTTAAAACTAATGATTGGTCCTTCGGTACTCACTTTAACACTGGACTGAGTACACAAAGAAGAGTTGATAGAAAAGTAGCACATATGTTCGGATTGTAGTTCACTGTCATTCAATTTGTATGAATAGGTTAGTGTATTCATACTTGATAAGTTTGATGCAAAGATGGGTTTAAAAGTAAATGTATTATTTGTATGGTTGAAAGAGTATAAGGAATCTAAATTTGACATTGAATAGAACATATTATATTTTTACCAGATAGATGAGGTCTTAAGGGTGCAATATCTGTGATGGTTTCACCTACCTTGGCAAGTAATAAATAGCTAAAAGCATTATATAAGGTGATATTCTGGTGGTTTTCATTTACAACAAGGCGATTTCCTGTAAGAGATATAGTAAAAAATAATGAAAAACCCCTGAATTCTCCATAATATATGTCTCTACAATAAAATGTGCACTCTGCATTGAGTATGCAATCTCTAGAACATAGCTTTAAATTCGTTTCGTTTAAAGCTAAGCCATTTTGTATTGCTGGTGGACACACCCACTCTAACCACAGTGTTACCAATGAGTTTTCAATTCGATATTCTGCTCTAATAACTTTTATTCGTCCTATAAATATCAACTTCTATGTAATTTTATTACCATAATGAATAGGATCAATAGTGTCTGAGTCCAAAAATGGTCCTGGTAGATTTATAAAGTAAAATTATTTCAATTACTAACTAAAAAAGGTCCATGTATTAATGTTTGGTTAATTCCATTGAATCTGATATCCACGTTAAAATTTAACATATTTTCTTTTAATTCAAATATTAAGAGCATTTTTTCAGATTCATCATAATGAATTCTTCCTTTATAAATGTTTTTACCTCCCAAAATTATTCCTTTGACAAGATCTGTGGTTATTGTAATAGACCTGGGAGTTTCATTTATGAAGACAGAAGCAGGTATTAGGGCCAAATCAGAAGAATACTTTATATACATGTATCCATTAAAACCACACTCCAGTTTGCTGTCTATAACTGATACGCTCAATGTATCGGGAGTGATATAAACTTTCAATTAATAAATTTAAAAAAAAAGTACCCACTAGCCATGTAAGGATCAAAACAATCATTTTTAAGTCAACAGATTATTTTATCTAGAAAAAATTAGTTAGTTCTGTAACAAAAATAATATTATTAAGACTAATACAAGAAATCATTGATTTTAAAAAATTATTAAAAAAACATAAAAGATGTAAATTTGTTATCTCAAAACAAATTTTTTAAATTTTTGAAACTTAACCTTATCAATACTTAAAATAGTTATTAACCAGAATTATAATTTTCAATAATATTTAAATACTCTTGGCTGTATCAAACGAACAGATGACTTAAATTTATTTACCCTTTAATTACTTAAATCATAAAACCATGTTCATTAATTCAAGTTTTCCATGATCCAATTAAAATTTAAATGATTGATATTAGAAATTTATTTCCATATAATTACTGGCCTTTAATAAAACTTATTGACTATGTATTTAACTATTTATTTTAGCTACGAATGTAAGTCAAAATGTTAAAATTTATGAAAGAGTTCCTTGGAGTATTTCAGTCAGTATTGATTACATAATCACTTCAAATAAATATAAAGCAATATTTTGATTTTTAGGTACACATCAAATCATCTAAACAACATAATTTAAATAAGATGGTTTCTTTAAGAGTAAGTTTTAAAATAGTTTTTTGGTCTATACTTCATCGAGAAAATAGATCATGTAGTTTACAACATTTGATAAACTTGATATTTTATTGTTTGAATTTTTACTTTAAATTGTACCAAAATCTAAAATGGTAACAGATTTTCTTGAATAGATAATTGAATCTTAATAGATTTTTTATATAATATTAAAGGAAGAAAGAAGTCAAAATCAATCAAATAATGGATCCCTTTCAATTATAATCAGAAATTTTTTTCGCTTTTGTATTCCAATCTTTTTGAATAATAATTGTTTCATGCAAAATAGACTGAACTTTTTAGCAATAAAAAATAGTTTAATTAAAATTATTCCTTAGAATTAATTTTTCAACGAAAAAGTAAAACGTTTTTAAAACTCGATTAGCAAAGAATTACATAGAATATTTTACAGCTTAAAAAAGCATAAATAATAGTATATCGTAATAGTTGTTTTAACTATATATCAAAAACTTCGATTAAACGATGTTATAAAAATAAAAATTAAAAAAAAATTGTAGTTTATTTTTGTAGCATAGAATATGTCATTTTGACAAAACTAGAGAACCAGATAATAAATAAATATGTTCATGGGAATTATAATAATTATATTTAGTTCATTTTGAATTTATTCTTGTAGGTACATTTTTGTATATGAAAAATTTATTAAAACATATAGAATTGTTGAATTAAAACCGTGTTCTAATATTTCAAAAACAAAGGATATCTTTGGAAATAATCTAATGTCGATCTTTAATTGCAAAATTTTAATGAAAAATACTTATAAAAATTTTTTTATATCAATTCGCAATTATGTCAATGCAGATAAACTATAAATTTCTTAAGATAAAAAATATTATTTATTTTGCTTTAATAAGCCATCAGATAAAGAATGCCTACTATTTTTATTAATAATATCTTGAAATTTTATTCATCTATTACGTTCATAAACCAGGAATAGGGGTTCTTAATAACAATTCTCCTTTCTTCCTTCAAAGGTATAATAATAAAATGATTAATTCATTTACAAAGACAGGTTATTCTTTTAACATTAAATATAAAATTCATTATAATACTAAGTAATAATTCTCTTGAGTACTAACTTTTAGTCCTTAATCCTCCTATAGTTCCTGAATATGGCCATCATAGATATTAAATGTTTCTTAACTTAAAGGTTTCATTTTACTAAAACTATTGCTATGGAATATACATGTATTTTTTTCTTTAAACTCCTTATATAATTGTTCACCTTGCAATCTGGATCATTTATTAATTACAAAAACTTTATTGTAAATACCGTAATGTAATTGGTTTCATTATATTTATATTTTATATATTCGAAAACGTCTTTGATATCATAATTTTATTAAACATATTTCCATCATTTTAAACAAATTTCTCTATAAAAGAACGTATATTTTATAAAAATTTTACATTACCAGAAGATTTTGAAATTAATGCTGCAAAAGATAGACAAAATATTCAAACCAGTGAAATAAATTTGTAAAAAATTATTTAATTTATCATATATCCCTAGTTAAAGTTATAATATATTGATTTTTCGATTCTGAAATAAAATTTAAAGATATTCAATCCTGGTGTTTTTTAATATCCAAAGATAGAGAAAAGAGATATTAGACTCCTATAATTAGAAGAAAAAATTTGGATTAATTCAGATTTAAAATAAGGCATATCTAACACTTGATTAACAGATAGAATCAAGTATGAGAGCAATGCGCTTGGTTTCATTACACTTCAAATGTTAAGAGAATAGTAATATATACAAACCGATATACTGAATATTACAGACTTTTTATTGAACAATTAAACTAAGAAAATTTCAATATTTGATGAGGTATTTTATTTGTGCTTAACTTTTAATGTAAAAATTTCAGTCTTCAAGAATTTAAATGAAAAATATATGATTAATGGGTATAAACATTAAAATCCTTTAAAATCTTAACTAAACCTGCCTCCAAATTTGGGCACTTGAACATGAAAATCTGAAGATCAAAATTGTTGCCCACTATGATACGAAATTTTTATGAGCTTTTTAAAATTGTGTTAAAGGGGAACTGCAATCACTTTGTTGAATGAATGCTGATAAACAGCTTTTAATCTTAGAGGAAAGAGTCCATTCAAAATTTTATTCTTTTAAAACTTCTGAAGTACTGAATGACGATATAAGTATTTTTTGATAATATATAAGCTCCTATGAGATTCCAAATATATAATGAAAAGGAATGGAATAAAATCGAAAGAAAATCAAGGATAATAATTATGTCAAAGTTCGCAATAAGGCTTACAATAACAAATTAGGAAACAAAATTTTGGTAACTTTTTTATTATAATTTCATTAGCAAAATATATGTTTTATGACACTAACTTTAAATTGTTAATATTATATAAAACATACTATTCAGGAAAATATTTTATCGGAAATGATATTTTTTAAAACAAATCGAAGGCTTCCATGAGCATTAATCAAATATAATTGATGATAAATCTTTAAAGTAGAACTTTTGAAGCAATTGTTTTAGAATTTAACAAAAAGTGCAATTGAAACTCTAAATCATTTTACCGAATGATACTGTCTCAAAAATTTAGCAAGAAGGAATTGATCCTGTTCTAGAATATACAGATTTTACATGAAACATAATGCATCAACCTTCCTATAACCAGAATTTAGAATTTAAAGAAATTAGCAGAAAAATTTAAAGAAGAGTGTTCTAGAGATTACTCTTAACGATGATTACTAGGATAATATGAAAATGAAAGAGATACAAGAAATGGAATATAATAAACTTTTACTAATGTTGGCTCTTTTATTGCTGTCAAAAAGTAAAAACGAAAAAATATACCTTTTTGCAAATATAAAAAATTTCTGTTCCTTCGGGGAGAAAAACTTACAAGTTACTCTAAATAAAGTAATATTTAAATTTTTATGACTCCCCTAAAAAATTTTTAGTTTGTAGTAAATTATCGCGTTGCCAAGCTTGCAACATTGGGAGTCGTCTTGTAATTACTTAATAAGGCATTTAAGTAGTGTAATCAAATAGGCTCGTCTGGTCTAGAAATGCAGTATTATAAACTTTTATGCAATTTTATCATTTTATAATTTTTACATCCTTGTTTATTTGAGCTATTGTTAAAAATTCAATATTTATTTTGTATGTTCGAAAAATTTACTACCAGTTAATATTGGCTTGAAGGTTGAAAAAATAAAAAAATATCTTCAATATTATACATTTTTCCATGAGTTTCTGCTGCTAAAACTATTTTACTTATATGATTTTTCAATTAGGAATATAGGCTTTTTTAAAGATCCATGCAACAATTACATGACATGACTATCAATTACAGATCTTGAGCAGTTGCGGAATTAGATTAATTGATAGCACTAATTCAAGCTTCCCTAAGATTTTCATGTTTTATACATTGCTAGAAATAAAATAAAAAATTATTGTTTCCATTAAAATTTGAATTATATATTAAAATTAAAACAACCTCTATTTCGTTTTTGAAACTCTCTAAAGAACAAGTAAATATGTTTTATTGGATAATAATAGTCTCGTTTACTCAACATGAAATATGATATCATGAGCTGATAAAGGTATATAACATAAAGCAACTTAATTTTATCTGTTAAAATAATTAAGTTGGATACATATATTATATATTTAGATATGACAAGGAAAATTATTTCATGCTAAAAATATTCTTAAAAAAACAATGAAAAATATATTACCATTTATAGATCAATATTAAGTTTTTCAACAAAAAACAATAAAAATTTATTTGTTTGTTCACTTTAATTAATTATTTAATCATAAAGGTTATATCATATTAATTGATGCAGAAATGTTAAAAAAATCCAACATTAATAAATTTTTCTTGTCGATTTTTGAATATTTTCAATAACTTTTCTCTCTTGCTCTTTAAAGAACTCGATAAAATCAGGCAGACTATATAGCTAATATGTTAAATTGTTATCAGCCCAACCACTTTGTATAGTAGATATATATCCCAATAATTTAGTACTAGACAAATTATATATAGGTAGATTAAATTAAAACTTTAAAAAAATACAAATAATTCCAAGATTTCTTTTCTTAATTTTTTAGTTTCTAACTTTTTATCCCGCTGTTATTATCAAATCAAGAACTTAAAAATATGAAACTTGATATGTAAATTTTAGAACAGAAAATAATTTCAGATATTGTAAGTTCTGATAAAAAATATATTTTATATAAAAGTAATGTTATAGATTTAGTTATATATGTGGTTGTTGCAGGGGAAGCAAATCAGTTTTTTAAAATATATGAAATTATTTTAGCCAGTGAAACCTATCTAACAATGAAACCATGATAAATATAGTTAAGCATACGTTAAATATTTTATTTCAAGGTATAAAAGCATGTTGATAGTTAATTAATAATAAGGAGAGTGAATAAATTGGAATATAGTAATTTTTAATGACGATTATGTTTTGGAATTATAGGCATAAATGTTTTGTGAAAAACTGTCTAATCGATGGAAGCTTGGTTACAAACATGGAAAGCCAACAAAAATCCTCAAAGAAAATCTGTTTGTTTAGAAAGTTAAAATTTTTTATATCCTACCTATTGCTTTAGAAGTAATTGGTTATTACAATAAAAAATCTTAATAATGTGTCCATCCATAGATAAAACGTTTTAACTGAGAACTAAGTCAATAAGTGTAGTTTTAATTCATTTAAATGGATGAGTAAATTTGTAGAATACGACAACGTGAAAACGAAAAAAATATTATCAAGTTTATAATATATATTAATTTAATTCGACGAATAAAAAGGACCTAGAATTTGTAATATAAAATAACAAGAGGCAATACACGTGAAAATGGCTTTAGTAGATTCAAGGATCGTAACCGCAATTTTTCATAGGGTTTATTTATTAATGTATGTATATCAGCACTGGACATATAAATAGATAATGCCTGATATTTTTTTATTTTTATAAATTCGGAATGCCCGTAACTTAAAATGAATCAAATTCATAAATGCATTCAACTCTAAACCATTAATATTTTAATTAATATTATTTTATTATTACTTATAACGGGTAATAACCACAACCGAATCGAAATTAACTTTTATGTTAAATAAGAACAAAATTTCTGATCATTCTTCTCTGACTCCACCAAATTTGAAAATAAAAAAAAGATATCATTTTTGAATAAATTTAATTCAAAAGTGCTGACTACTTGGGATTAATTATTTTTACATATACCGAAGGAAGTAAAATAATAAATTCTCAGTACAAAGTCAAAACTACTCTATTAGTTGACTTTCGTGCTTTTCAACAAAACAAACGATTAAGTTATATTGATTTAATATATTAACCACAATTAAATCTGTATCCAATTGTTCCTTAAATAATACCATTTAAATTGATCGATATACTTTTATATGATAAAATTATTCCAAAGTGACCTTATTTTCTATACAAAAAACCATTAATCGATTACAATATAATTTTTAGATATATTTCAATAAAAGTTAACAGGAATATTGGATTTAATCGTTTCATTTTAATTAATAATATTAATCTAAACATGATTAAGCCAATTGAACTTGATTTATGCACATTACATAAATATGAAAATATACAAAAAATATTTATTATATTACAGATTTTATATACTGAGAAGCCAATGCTCTCTATAAAATTAATCAGTTATATTTTTACAAAAATTTATTAAGTTTAAAAAAATTTGTCAACCATGGAGGAGCGTAGTGCCTAACGCAATTTATTATATTTTGTATGTTGTTAAAAATATTTTTCACAATTAGTTTTGCTTTCTTGTGGAGCTTTAGATGAGATAATTGGATCCAACAGCACTTAAATTACTTGACATAATAAACTTTTTAAAACATTTTTTTTTCTTTGAAAAGTTATTTTCGATAGGGTTTAACGTATTGGAATACTACACAAGGAATTTTTAAATATAAACAGATTCCCTAGTCATAATTTGTTGGAAAATTTTTCACGGATTACATCATAATTTATAATAATGTGGCAGTGTGACATAGGTAAAATGTTTTAACGTAATTAAATTTCGTTTAAATAATATTTCACAAAAAAATTATCAACATAGATATTGCAACTGAATCATAACAAAACCCACTAATAAAATAATTGAAGTGGATATTTTATGAACAGTAATATTCACCAATTTTGTATGATTTTTCTAAAATTGTTTTGAATGTAGATTAAATCTTTGCTCATAGAGAAGAAAAAATTATTATTGAAGCATAAAAAACTCTATGTATAATGATATAAATATCTGTATTAATTCGGTCTACTTTCTGGTAACTTATTGTCAAAGTGTAATAGTGACTAGACTATGTATTCAACCCGCAACCCTCCACCAAATCATAGTTAAATGACTAACTGCTAGTTTACAACGCCTAAAGCATTACAATATCACATGTAATACCAAATGTGTTAAACGAGATAACTGCTAACATTTCTTATCAGTGTTTTCATTGATAAAAAATAATTCATTATATTTTCTTTTTCTATTTTTTATTCAAAATTAATCGAGAGCGAATCGAGTTAATTTTCTAAGCGATTTCTTTGTTTCAATCAAGAATCATATCGATGGGTTTTAAATGCCACTTCCACCTAATAGCTTATTCAATTTTTCATCATGTAACACTTTCATGTTATATTTAAAGAAGTTTCATACCTATTATTCAAGGTTTAATCTAAACATTCAACAAAATTTTTTTTTGCTCGTTAAATTCTTCTACCTTATAATTTTCAAAATTTTTAAAAAGTTATCTATTCTGGAAAGCATCTTTTCCACGACTCAAATTATCATTATTAATTTAAAATATTTTAAATATAAATAGAGATCCGAACCTGTGTAAATGGATAAAATTTTGGTATTAATTTTTCATAATTTTTCACATGTGAATCAAGTATTATAAAATTTATTGAAATTAAATTAATTGAGGTCGATTTGAAATCATTAGTTTATTTCCTTAACATAAATAGCCTATAACTTATAAAAATTTTATTAAAAAATACCTAAAATTATGTGATTTATTTAGTTGCAACTGTGATAAATATATAAAGGAGAATGAAGTTGAATTTGGAATAAAAACGATCTCATATAAATATTATGGGATATTTGTCCATTAACTCTGTAACATATATTATGTTACGGTTATGTAACGGGTTGGCTAATCGCTCATAGCCTAGTGGTTAGGCCTTCGGACTGACATCTGAAGGTCGCGAGTTCGAGTCTCAGCTTGGGCCAACTTATTACTGTTACAAACCATAGTATGAGCTAGCAGCGATTTACCTGTTGATATAATAATATTTTCAATTGATTTCCTTGATCTTATATGTAAGATGAAAGTTCCCCGCGCGAAAATTAATTTCGCTTCTAATGAACAAATGAAAATTTCCAATATGTAATCATTTATGACATTCCTAAATATATGTAGGCTCGTGTTAACATTTAGACACACTCTAGAGGAATGCTCATAATCATTTTTCATTATTTATACGACTTGATTGGTTTTTAACAAACTTGTCATACTTGTTTCCTATTATATTAATTCAATTACTTTTTCGGAACCTTTGACAAACTTCAAATGATATAAGTACCCTTGTAAGAAAAATATAAAATAATGACCTTCCCCCGCTGTTTACTAACTACTTAAATATTTTGCCGTTGCACGTGTACGAAATATGGTTAGTTCAATAATCCTACATTACACTCCTCACCTATCTGAGGGAAGATCAACTTGATCGTGTCGATATATTTTAGCAAGCTCTGCCCCAGAGTTCAAACTTTCTGAAAAGTAAACCTTATGTTAGATTGATATCATTACATTGATTTTTAGCTATTATTATATAAAGTACCCGTCTTATCCGAATTAAGTTGTTTGTATGCCCTGAAATGTACGTGAGTATTAGAAACGGTTAGTGGTATAGCACAGGTCTAGATTCATGTACGATGATCGTTCATTTTATCTCGCATACTTTAGTGTGTCATTTTTAACATCAAACATACTGTAGTAATCACATAATTCATCTTCGAATACGGATTTGAGTTGTTACGTTGATTATTAAATTTCGCACCTTTTTTATGGACTGGATTATATAAAATCCTCTATGAGTTTATTCGACAGACCAGACTACTGTCTGGAATAAGTTTTTTGGAAATCGGTTTTTTACTAATGAGAACAATACTTTCTTATTTGGCCCAAAATTGTAGCTGAATGTGATGATTTTGTGTAAATATAATAAAATCCATCCTAAGATGTTCAGTAGTTATCGTTTTTTAATTAACTTTTTTACATGTGTTTTATTTTTGATCATTTCATTTTTCTTATTGAAAATGAAGCCGAATATAAAAAGGATGCAATTTGATCGCTTTCGTTGCTCTAAGACAATTTAGACATCATGTAGGCTAATCTTAGACTAATCAAGTCCAAATAGATACATTTTTTGTACAATAATTATATTTAAATTTTTTATTAGTATCACCTCCAGTTTTTGTCTTGTTACGGGGTCCCACCGAAGGAAATCTATGTAATTTTTGATTCATTTGCTACGTTCATATTTTCCGATCAACTTGAAGTCACCTCGTGAGTCATTCTAATCCAATTATGGCATATAAGAGTGCATTCTATTATTTGCAATAATATATGAAGGTATCTGCTAAAATATGTGACTAAAGTTTAATGTAGAGGAGTCTACAATTTTTATATACATTTGCAAATAATGTCATGGCTGTATAAAATTTACGTGTGATGAACATTTTTGAATTAGAAATTAATTTTTTTTCAATTATATGTAGTATGAATATAAGGGCTATAATGGCGAATATTTTTAAATAAAAGCAGAAATATATCTTCGGCATAGGTGACTCTAGTTTTTGATTATAGTTGAAATAAATGCATAACGAAATGTTAAACAACCTTTCGTAAATTAA
Source organism: Sphaeromyxa zaharoni (assembly GCA_001455285.1). Lineage (NCBI taxonomy): Eukaryota > Metazoa > Cnidaria > Myxozoa > Bivalvulida > Sphaeromyxidae > Sphaeromyxa > Sphaeromyxa zaharoni. The sequence goes on along the minus strand of LDMZ01029541.1, from coordinate 313 downwards.
ACCTGTAACCATTAGGTATTATTCGGCTATATTCTTAAAAATAGTTTATTTTGGTCGTGAATAATATGGGATATGTCTAAGTGCAAGCTGCCAAAATTACAATTGCACTTTTATATTTTTAAAACTAGTTTAGTTACATAAAATTGCAACTAATCATTATATATCATTGAATATTAGCAAATAATTCTTTGAGTTCAAATTTGAAACAGGATTGAAAACTACCTCAGCTTTCTTTGTTTTTGTTATATGTACAAATTTATAATTATAAATTGTAGCCTATAACTACGAGAATAATCACTTCCTGTTCGTCCCT
>LDMZ01029527.1:0-12916 GCA_001455285.1 Sphaeromyxa zaharoni | reverse complement strand
ACAAGGGAAAATCCTCCTTCACCTATTTTTCATGGAGGAAGGTATATCTAACTACTTTCGCCTCTATTATGTTTATAGTGTTCCAGATTCCTATTCATACCCAAACCAGGGTATACCGGTATCACCAACAAAGCCTACTTTTTTCTCAGTTTTTGGGCAGCAACAAGGTTCTAGTGGATTTAGTGTATATAGCAACTCGAATAAACTACATCCCTGTGATTTAATAAAATTAAATTTCATTATTATGCAGCTTCTGAATCAGCATTATATAATGAATCCCCTGTTCCGAATAAGCCTCAAAATACGGATGTATTTGGGGATCTACTTGGAGAACAGGGTTTTTCAACTCAAAAACACTCACAAGAGCTAAATTTTAAGCCATCATTAAACGATGTTAAAAAACGTCAGGAAGAGACATTAGCTCTTGATCCAGATAAAAAACGAGTTTTCATTTTTACTACTTCATCATGCTTCTAAGATTGTAGAGTGGGCTAAAGGGAAACAAAAAAACATAAGAGCTCTTCTGTCTTCCCTTCATACAGTTTTGTGGAAAGGAGATCATAGATGGACCCCCATCAGTCTCCATTTATTAGCGGAACCGCCTCAAGTTATATTTTTTTAATTCTTCAAACTGTGATTCTAGGTAAAAAAATATTATAGAAAAGCAATTTTAGTTGTTCATCCTGACAAAGTTTATACGCTTCTGTGTTTTGATTTTGTTTATTAGGCGGCTAAAACCCCTCATGAAAATGTGGCTAAACAAATCTTTATCGAATTAAGTGAAGCCTGGTCCATATATGAAAATAGTGCCAATAAATCAATTTTTTAATTTTATACGATAACATCATTAGTTTAACCCTTTCGTAGAATCAGTTAGTATAAATCATATTCCCCTAATCAGTAACAAAAATTTATGGGTACATTGGGAAACTTTTGTAGCTGTCAAATTTTATTTTTTTGGGTAAAAACATTAATGAAAATATTAGCACTATCATTCGCTAAAACCAGAATGTTTATTTATGCTTTTATACAACTCCATGGCTTCTACATAAAGTTGTAATGAGCTAAATGTATAAATATATTAAAGAAGATTTAAATTTGCTTTCGAATTTAATTATTACATTATTCACCCTTAATATTCTGCGATTTAAAATGACCATCATACAAAGTATTTTCTGCAGTCATGTAACTCGGAATGTTTAGTAAAACAATAATAATCTAGAAAAATAATTTAGCATAAAATTTTGAAATCACATAAACGTATCCAACCTCTTTGTTTTTAACCTCAGATCTTAAAATTACAAAATCAATTCATTAGGATACATGAATTTTGTCAAAAACTACCTAGAGATCTACAACTCATTAGTCAAATTCACTTTTCCTTGTTGACATAATAAGCTAAGAACTCTCAATAAAATGTGTAGATGGTATAATAAAAAATGTGGTTGCACCATTCGAACGATATTTAAAACAAATATATTTTCAGAATAATGCATAACATTACTTAAAAAAGTATAAAGTGGTGGTTCCACAGAATTTTATAATACTAATAGTACTCAAAGCATCGCTGGTTATCCTATTTTACTTTAAGAAACATTTAGTTGGGAACAAACAGTTGCTTTTCCTATGAGAACTAATTAATTTAAAATTTATATAAGTACATTTGTTATAACATATGAAAGCTTTTTTCTTGTACTTCAACATACTTGTTTCACCAAAAATCATATTTCTACAAACTAATAATTTTTAATACTATTCTTCATCAGTATCATTCATTTCCATTGCTTTGTTAAAATATTCAAGCTATCAGATTTTAATTAACAAACATACCGTAAAAATTTTAGATATTTTAAATTTATATCCTCCTTTTCTATGATATGCTTTAAAGGGCAATGGTTTTAGTCTACACAACTTTCTTAATAATGATGATCCCAATGAAACTAACTAATTTCACATATTGAAAAATAGCACTAAATATTACACCTTGGAAAACCTTCAAATTTTTTTAGCGAATACAAAATTTTGTAGTTGTATTTAATCAGGCATTCTTTTCGAAGCAAGATGTAATCAATTGGTTTGTCAATCAGATAGCAAATTTAAAGACAATTTTTAGAGACAAGCTAATTCCTGATCAGAATCACATTAACTTATAATGCCTTTTGTCAGAGCTTCCTCAACCATTTGCAAAAGAAAGGTATAAACTTTATCTATTGATCCTAGAGTCAAATCGATAACAAAAAGAAATCAAAGGAAGCATAATTTTTCCTCGTTGGTCCAATGAAATCTCAGCTGGATATCTTAGTCAATAATAAATGACTGTTTTCATAATATATAAAGTAATGAGTAATAAGAACATTTCGAATTATCCAAACTTTCTAGTACCTAGTTCCCCTATTATATCTCTATAATTCATATAAGAACTAGCGATATATATGATTAATAAAAAAATAATATCTCCGAGTTGTGCTAATAAATTTTCGAAAATATGATATAAATGAAAAAAAATTATATAAGAAATAGCCAAAAATAATTAGATTAAATTCTATCAATTATTTGTTAAAGTTTCAGTATTTTTAACCAAGGAGAGCTTATAATTTATAATTTTATCAAACAAAAAAGAAAAGATTCCGTAAAGAAAAAAATAAGAATGTGGAAGCTTATCGGTCTGAAATGATCACTTGAGGGTTAAAAACGGCTATGGATCACATGTGTAAATAAACCCCTTTACTAACTCTTGGTAAATGCGTTAAGCTTAATATTTTAAAACCCATTATGTTATTAGCTTTTGATTTACTTAATGATAAAGTAGAATAGAGATAATAATATTAATAAAACAAAACTAGAACAAACGACTATTTTCTACTATATACAATTGTAAAAAATTACTTACTGATATTTTGAAGGAAATCCAACAAATTAACAATCTTGAATTACTTAATATTTCAAATTTCATAGAACAGTATCTCTGGATAACATGCAGAGAGGATCAACCATAAGAGTTTTCTTAAGATACATCAACGCCTAAAAATCATATTTTTTTACAGGATATTAACCTTTTTGTATTTTTTATTTTTCAAATAGCATAATGCTTTCCTGAAAGGCGTTATAGATAGAATAAATATAAATAAAAAATGAATAGAACGAACATTAGTGACATTAGAAGAAGTTCCCAATTATTGATATTAAATTGACGTCTCAGATCCGTTAAATTTTTTGTAAAGGCATAAATATCTCCGGATATTGCCTGAAATATTAAAATCCTTAATCATGATTGGCTAAGCAGCTAACTAAACCTTTTATGCAAAAAGGGTGACCGTATTCCACTATTTTTGAAATAAACCAAAATTGAAACCATAAGATCAAAATCAGGTACTACAGAGAAAAGTTTATTTAAAATCTATAAGGATGTAAATAAAATTAGTTAAAACCTTTTCTTCATACAAGATTGGGAAAACTTTGCTAGAATATTGGTATGGCTTAAAGCACAAGTCAAGGCAATATTTAGAAATCACAAACAAATTCTCATATAACTTGTAAAACTCCACTTTTCTTTCACAAATGAAAAGCATTATAACATAGATCAAACTCTTTATCATTTTGATATACTTCTATATCCTTAGTAGTCTTTAAAAATATTCCATGAAAATAAATTTGTAGGCTGATGATAACTTTATCCGGAAGAGAACTAGGATTTATGCATGAAAACAGTTTTGGACACAAAGCTAGGAGACCATTACAGCAACTGATTAAAGTAAAATCAGTCTTCTTCAAAAGATGGTTATACAACCTAAAATAAACATATTTTACATAAATCTATGAACAAGCTGATACATAATAAAATGATAAGGTTTTCATCATAACGTAAAGCAAGTAAAATTTTGAAAGGCCTATTTAAATGATCAGTAATATAATAAACCTTCTCCTGATTAACACCCGATAATGCAGTTAAATAATTATTTTTTTCAAAAAACGACAATAAATCTTCTAGTTTAGGATACTCCGTTATAAGACTACTTATAGATAATTTCTCCAGAAAATCTACACACAAGGAAATGGCATCGTTGATTTGATCCTACGTTGAATGAAAAGTAAAAATGGAATACTAACTTCTAAGTAAAGAAACATTGCGTAATAAAGAACAAATATCGGACTGATACTTATAACAACTTCAAAATCAGCGGTCATTTTTAAATTACAATGATCATAAAAATATGTTATTTGTGACAAGTCTTCAAAACTCATATATGGTAGGTATGCAAAATATTTAAAAATAAAACTTTTTAACTCATCATCAGAATTCTGACATTTTAGAAACAAGAAATACTGCATAAAGATCCATCCATCTTCAGAATTTAGATTTTTATCTTGAAATTCAAAAAACTCAAAAGAATCAAATGGCTCAACAGTAGATATCATTACAAGAAATATTTTATTGACAACTCTAATATGTGTATCAATAATAGATGCATAGTTAAAAATAATATTTTTGAAAATTGTACAAGGTGAAATCTTTAGGTAACTCATAATACTATTTATAAATTCTGATATATTTAATTTAAAATACAGCACAGAACAGTCAAGACCATAACTGAAATCGGTAAGGATGCAAAGAATGGCACATAATATCATTTTTCTATGCAGAAGACTAATGCGATTGAAATTAAGTAGATTGAAATCTAGCTTCCAACCTTCTACGTCAGATTCTCTAAACAGGAATGCTCTGATAAAATTAAGTGAATTATTCAGAAAGTTGTCAAAACATGAAAAGGTATGCAGACACCCCAACACCATATAAGTAACGCAAAATGAATATTCTTCGATACTTTTATCCTTCTTTTCAAACTTACTAAAAACATTAATGAATTAAAAAATTTGAATACTAGAATAAGAATTTAAAAAAATTATATATAATAAAGATCTTTGAATTAAAATTATTTTCAGTATCAAACCATGTCACCCATGTATATAAATTATTACTTTGGGGTAAAAAATGTTGTGATATACTAGATTTAACTTCCTTGTAATCATTGGTATAATTTGACAGTTTTAAAAACGTTTGAAGAAGAAGTGGAGAATTCTTTCCGCTATTAATTATATTAAGTAAAAATTTGCAGGCTTCATTACCCGCTTCAAGAACACATTGTGAACTCCACGTTAAAGAAAAATCAAAAGAAAGTGAAAAAGAGCAAGCTGTAAAGATTTCATTGGAATAGCGTTCGCTATCACTTAACATTTCAGACTCCAATCCAAATTCACGACCACTGAATCCATAATTAAAGTATCGAAAATCTTCAATACGATCATTGTCATCATCTGATGAAACATGATAATACTTGTTAGATTCCAAAAATGTTCTATCAGGTTTTTCATTAATAACAAAATTACTAACTAAGGTATGGAAAACAGATTTTTCATATTCACTAACCAATTTGTTCACGAATTCTAATGCTTTATTAACAAGCTCAGTAGCACTACATTCCTTCACATTTTCGTCTATAAACTCTGATACAATATAATCAATATTAATGGAAGATTTCAAAATTTTTCGGAGCTTGAAATTACTGTAATGGGTTGAGATATAATTTTTGAAAACATCACAAAATTTTGTAACAGAAAATATATTTAAAAAGATGTCTTTTATAAGTTTTCTGCAATCATAAATATTGGGCTTATCTGGTATATGCATCAGCTTACATTTTTCGGAACATTTTTTTAAGACAACATTGTTACATAATTGATTTTTGTGAAAACCGAATTCTCTAAACGTGTTTGAATATGGGGATAAATCCCATCCCGTAAGCAACCTTATATCATATTTAAAATACTTAAAAGGCTGTAATATCGAATTGTATTTAGAAAAAATGCATTCTTCTACCGTCACATCCTTATTTTTAGGTTTCAAAATTTTATCAATATAGGGAAATAAATTTTTAGTATGCATAGTACCTATTTCATCTTTATTATCGTTATATTTTATAAACTTTTTTACAATATGTAAAATATTTTTATTAATTGGTAGGGTTTGCGATTCGTTTAAAATAATATAGACATCGGACAATCCAAATTTCATTAAAACCTGTTTTTGAAAATTTTCAATGAATAAAAAGAAGCCATTAGAAAGGTTTCGATCAAGTTCATTATTGTTAATTTCAATCGATGCTTTTTGAAGAGCCACTGAAAGGTTTCTAATAAACAGGCTTTTCCTTTCTAATTGTTGTTCAATATTTTCATATTGACTTTGGAGAAACGTAACCTTTGATTCGCCCACCGATCTTTTATGATGTAGCACCCTTATTTTGTCCTCCATTTTATGAATAGATCGTTGAAATTTAGTATTATTTTCTTTATACTTATTGATAATCTTTTTTAATTCAATTTGCTTTGAATTTAATTTTAGTAATTTAGACCTATAAAAATTATGATAAAAAATGAAACCAAACTTTTCAAAACTCAAAAGTCGATCTTTTTCAAGAATACTTTGGGATAAACCCTTGTAAACATTACTCTTTCCAACTGATTTAGATTGGGTGTTGGAATGTGTAACTGAATCAATATTGCAGGTAACAGTTTTTTCATTGTTATTATGACTGTAATTTCTTGTTCTGATTCCTTTTTTGTTAGACAGGAAGATAGTATCGATTTCATCCGGACATTCTAAATGTTTAGATTCTGCATGATAATTTTGCTCTAGCGGTGTCTTTGAAAAGATTAATACCATAATTTAAATAAAACCAATTCTTGAATATCTACAGAGTCCTGCGGGTCATTTTTATTATCAGGAATTTGAACTTTTAATACATTTGTATATAAATTAATGGATGAATTTTCTTCCTTTTCTATTTCATTACTAACGCTTGTGGTATTCTTTGCTGATAACAATGTAGACGACTAGATAGAATTAAAAATACATAATGGATTATGGTATTATATAAAAAACAGAAAATTCATCACTAATTAAGTAATAAAACACAATTAATAACTTATTTTTACCATATTTTACTATAGTTTTTTTGTTTTATTATTTTCTAATAGTTTATTCTGGGGTAGTTAAATAGTCACGAAATCAAATACATATAATCATACATTCAACAAAAAATAAGTCTAAAAAATTTTAATCCGCTTCAAACAAAATCATTCAAATTAGATAATTTTTTCAATAGTTAAAGAACCATGTAGAACATACGCGCCGATGTAAAATTGGGAATATTTTGAACTAGATCCAATAATCTACTCGATATACGTAACCGATAAAAATATATTCAAGTTTTATATATGGATTGAAATAATTTTTTTAAAAGTTTGTGATAATATATTTGAAGATATGGGTGTGATATCCTTAATGGAAAGTAGCTCGTGGAGATGGAAGATTTTTAAAGATAAAAATGGCTTCAAAAATGAAGCTCTTAATCCTTAAAAACATTTTTAAAAATAACAGTCAAAGTTTTGAGATCAATAATAGTGCAGAATTATGAAACAAAGTTAAGGTTAAACATTTTTGGGCCTTATTCACATAAGAAGTCTGTAAAAATTCTAAATTAACTACTTTTTATTCATGATAAGTTAATAAGTTAGTGGAAAAAAAAGAGAATAATTTTTTAACTAAGTACTATATGTTAAGTCTATATACCTAGCCTATTCTCATTTATAACATGCTTCATTTGGATAATCTTAATATAGGGACATGCTGTCTTATGTGTTCAAATCTGTTATACGGGCATATTGCATTATGTTATTGATAAAACTACATTGATAAATAAAATCCCTATATAGAAAATAATAAATCACTATGAAGACTCCACTTCTTGTATTAAGTTATTTAACCTTCATAATATATGAATTCCTATGAAAAAAACTATATTAAACACAAAATAAAAGTAAATAAAAACTCAAATTTTACACTGATGAATACGTGTATAGGCTAATACAAAGCTATCTCACACAAATTCAGAAACAATAAAGCCAGGAATTAAAAATTTGGGACCGCTATTTTTTCGAAAATATTAATTAAAAAAGTAACAAAATTTAGCTTATGGACATTTAGTATTTCTAGCCCATTTTTAGGAAGAGTTCATAAGAGTCAAAAAACAGAAAAATATAGCTCTATACAACATTGTTAGAGATATTATAACAATTTTTTTTTGTTTGAAACGTTCTTGTGATAGTACCTACTATAAGAAACTAAGGTTATATGCTCCAGAATTAATACGCATGGAATCATAATATTAATTCATAGGAGTACAAAAATTATTCTGCCGTCTAATAGTTTATACTTTACAAGCTAATTAGCTTAGTATAAAAGAGTATTAAAGTTACTTTAATATAAAATAAAAATCCCCATATGTTATATTCCATGTCGAAATGTAAGCAAAGTTTTGCAAGTTCTGGTTCTTATTTAATGAATAATAGATACTCAAATAAAAAATAATTTCATATCTACGCACAAAAAATCCTTTATATATTGATTATATTTTATTAAATAATATTCAGTTCTAGATATACATATTCTCTTAAAAAGATTTCGTCTTATTCCATTCAAACCCCTTTTTCCTATTTCAAGGTCTGCAAAGTTAGTTAGATTCATAGCAAATAGAAAACATAAATTTTGAACAACAAAAAAGTTGGTTCAAGAATGTCAAACACTGATAAACCATAATTTAATTAAACTTTTAGTCAACCCACATCTCCATATAACCAGCAAAGAGTACTCAGTGTATTAAAACTTTTACTGTATCAATATCGACTCAAAAAACTTCTTATGCATTTCAGAAAAGCTCTATCATGAGCATTAAATACAGAAATGGCTGTCAGCAATGACGGAGCCACATTCAAACAAAATTATGGTTCAAAGTTAGGGAACCTTATATATATATATACACAATTTCTAAAACACTTGAAATTGAATCAGTTTATCTTAAAATATTTAATTCTTACGATTAAAATTATTATTTATCACATTAATGTTGAATACAAACATTAAAATCTGTAAAAACCAGGAAATTCATTCAAAAATATTGGAAAAAATTAATTAACTTGACCTGTATACATATATGAAGGAAATAGAAATCAACGATATTCTTAGTAAAGCAGTATTAGCAGATTGAAACTTTAAAACCAATACATGAAAAAATATTAAATATATTAAAATAGAATATTTCAAAATTTAATTTATAAATAAGAAGTGTTCGAAGATGAATCCTTTGTATAACTCTATACATTTGATTTAATCTTTTATTTAAAAAAATCCACAGATCGTTAAATATAATCACGTTTTATACTTAGTTTATATCGAGCAATCTGTTTGATGAAAATAAACATAGAACATATAAAAATCAAATGATTACATTAATTTTTGTTTCCTCAATCATATTTTTAAATTCCTTTAAAAGAATAAATTTAAAATATAACATAATTTACATTATTTTTAGTTTTAAAACCCATATCTTTCAATATACTGCATCTCATTTCATTTAATTTATCATCATTAACATCTTCTGAGCCAGAATCAGTCTTAGGCTTGATTTTCTTTAAAAAAATATTAACAAAAATTGCTAAAATTTCACCCTTCTAGATCTTTTTGCATTTAGGTCATTTAATATTGATAAGCGTAATTCATTTAAATCTTCCTCACTAATATGAGAATCACTCCAATCAGAATCAAAGAAATCCTAAAAAATAAATATAATATAATAAATACTAATACAGATTCGCTAATATCGTAAAACTCTAATCCTCTGGATTGTTTGCATGGCACCTTAATACTAGATGTATCTACGAATATTATAAAATAGTAACAATGCAGCAGTATTGGATATATTTTAAAAGTCATATGAAATATTAAAGTAATCAATTATAAACTTATTCAACGAAGAAATAAAAAAAATAAGTTATTATGTAATATCACAATTAGTTAAAATAAAAATTGAGAAAAAATAATAAAACCATCTTTAAATGAATTTCAAGAAACAGTATCATCGTTTAATTTTTGGTACAAATTTCCTCCAATATATACGCCAAAAGTCAATAATGTTACTTGAAAAAAAACTTATAATTACGAACCTCCTTACTCTATATAGTACAAACTTTAGTACTCAAATATACATTATTAATAATATACTACTATCACATTCTTTGTTCTAAAAACTTTGTTAGAAATAAAAAAAATTTTATTCAGTATTAAATCTCACTTAAAAAAGGTAAACTGGCTTATATAAGGCATTATAAAATAAAACGAAAAAAGGAATTACGCTATAATTTTTCTCGATGGCTAGGTAATAACATTTAAAAACATAGACAATAACACATCATCAAATTTTCCTTTACTTTGCAAGTTACAGCATAACAATGATTGAAAAAATCAAAACATAAAACTTTTTGAATAATGTTTATAACACCTCTAATTAATCTAAAACCAAATAAAAAAAATAATTTCAAATGAAAACACTATTTAACGTGAAAGAGTGGAATCGACAGTACCATTTACGTGCATTTATGATAGTCATAATCAAGTAAAGTATAATTTAGAACATATTCACAATTACCATAAATGTATATCAGATACATACATCTACATTCTAACTGGATTTTTTTCCAAAAATTAAAAAATTAATCTTATACATCCCAATGTATTTTTTGTTAAACAATTTTTGATTCATGAATAAACCACATAACCGTAGAAATTTTAAGACAATTTGTCTTCTTACTTTCATTATTCTTTCACATAATTTGAACACACATGTATGATGTAAAAAAAAGATTCAAACAATTTTGTTTAATACTTTATACCTGAATTACTCCATCTGAATTCATCATTGCTTTAATCATACATTGGGTTTAATCGTTTTTTTTCATAGAAATAAATTTTCCTAATTTAATTTTTATAGTTTTAAAATATATACAACAAATTTAATAATATTTTTCACAGAAAATTACAAAATTTTAATGTTTTTATTCCATTGACGTTCTTTCCTGAAAAAGAATTAAAATAATCTTATGATGCACAGATTTACCATTTCATATCAAAAATATATATAGAGCTATAATTCAAAAAACTTATGTAATCAGTAATATTCCCATTTGTTATAGCTAGTAGAACCTTGATGATGAGGAATAGGTAGGTGATCATTGGGTTAAAATGTCAATAACTATAATTAATACTAATCTATAACGCAGTCAGTCTCTTTTATAAAATATTTCATTATATAGGTTAAAAAACTCATTATAAATATAGTTAAAATCCACCATATGGATTATAGGCCAATTATTTGTTTCTTTCATAAAAGTTGTTAATAATTCATCACCTTATTTAAAAAATAATTAAAACACAAATTAAGCATTATTAAAAAATTAAAACAGATCAAATTAATAATGGTTCTTGATGTCTTTATTAAAATGTGAAACAACCCAAAATGTCAATTGACGCATAAACGCCGCCATTTGAGGTTCTTTTACAATTATTCTTCGTAGAAATAAATGAATCTCCGGATTCCTTATAAATGAACTTATAGTCGTTTCTATGGTTGAATTCTTCAATTTTATGAGCAATCCAATCATGATGATTATACTCATAAACCTTTTTAATTTCATAACCATTTTCTCTTCAAAAGATATCTTAAACACAAGGAATCTACTCATTAACTCGATTCGAACACGATGGATGTTCTATGTAGGTGTAATCGGTAGAAATATCGCGCCGCTTAAAATTTTTGGTAGAAGAATCACTTCGAATACCTATTATCGGCTATCAAAAAGAATGTTAACCAACAAAACCTCCAAAATAACATTCATTGATCTGTTCAAGCCTGTAATAAGGATGATCCTCATTGGCAAACTCAGAAACTATCAAATTAAAAAAATACAAAAAATAATACAATCTCTAAATCTCCTCTTTCGATTATCTGACATTATTAAAAATTGAGGTTATGGAAGAAAATCATAGTCACAAAATGTTATTTGCGGAGTATATGACGCCGCCTGCAAGCTTTATTGATTTCTTGCTCCGTTCATTGAATTTTGTTTTTATTGTCTCGGTTTATAATAATGACAATAGAAAAAATTTAATTATTTCATTTACACCTAATAATTGAATCATCTCGTTAATTAGGTGGACATTCTTTTCTTGATATGATAATTCTCAGAAGTTCGAACATTCATACGCTGTCGGGTTCTATTTGTTCAATCCCTGTATTAAAAATACAAGAGGGACGTCACAAGGTAATTATGATCTTAACACTGCTTGAGTAATAATACAACTCCAGATAAAAATTTATCGGGTAAATCATCCATGGGTGACGTTATTCACATATGAAGCAGGCTCCACCGTTCTAAAATATTGATGCAATTTATTTTCTACCCGTTTAGGGCAACTATATCATCTGAATTTATGTGATAATTGCATAAGAAGAGCCAAAAGTTACCGATAGACTACAAAATAATGATCGGATTATTTGCATTCAAGTTCTGCGTTAGATGAGGATATGCTAACTTGTGGCAGAAACATTAAAACAGGTGATAATGAAAATTTTGATTTTGTATAAACATAATACACCATATGAGGAAATATTTATTCCTGCTTCTACGAACGAGGGTTTAACGTATATCCTATTATGCTTTTATATAACGAATTTTGTTTATTTATTTTCATGAAAGTTACCAATGTTTTGTTTTCTACGGAAGTAAGCACCTATACATTGTTATTATAGTCATAGATAAGAAATTTGAACTCACATGATACGCTTATTTTTCTGTTGCAAAAATTTTTAACCAAATTACATTATCTGCCCCCTTAGTTTATTTTGATTATCATTAAATACTTTATGTAGTTAGTTAAGGGAAATATAGTAGAATATATATACAATCAAACATCGATATAAGGCGCTAGTTGGGGTCCAAAAATTCGACCGCGTTGTATCTGATTGCG